>CM018690.1:31478901-31786344 GCA_009363875.1 Mikania micrantha
TCAAAATTTTTGATGATTTCCGTGATCTGACTGTGAGTCAAATAATGAATTTACGATATATACGTTTTTGTTATATTTTTTGAACGGCTTGGTACAAAGATACTTAAGACGACATTTAAACCGTCTTATCGGAATGACGCTCTGAGGCGTATGCCCGAGCCAACGTAAGAGGAACCCTACAACTTAATAAACTCTTGACATTGCTTTAACAAATATGACTATGCATGAATTTGAACTCAAGACCAACATAAGGAAGTTAAGAATGTTCTCATTCACAACCAACCAACCAAAATTATTCATTAAAGAATTAATTTCTCTCTTTCATTTATACAACCAACCAAACTTAAATTTTTCACTCTCATTTACAACAACCCAACTTAATTTTCACTAACTACCAATGAGACAGTGCCTCAATGGTACCCCGAGATTTTTCCTAATGGGATGTCTTAGGTTCAAAACACTCACGCAGTGAAAAAGGGGTCTGAGGGGGTTAGAGGGTTTTCCCATTAGGGTTTTCTCTTGAGGTGGTTGTGGTGGCTCATGCAAGGTTCAGGTAACTAGACCTTGATGACATGCCTGAAAACAGTGGGCTCACACGATTGAGACATTCACCGTTAAAAAAAATTTTACTAACTAAATATTGCTTTATGATTATTTTTATTTCATTAAAAATAATTATTTTATTTAGAAAATATAAACTACTATTTTTAATAACATAACTAAAAAATTTAAAAGTATTTTAATTTATATAATTTTTAAATTTTAGTTGTTTATGAAATTTTAAATTTTAGTTGTATAAGTAATTTTTAAATTGCTGTTCAAAAAAAAAGTAATTTTTAAATTTTAGTTATTTATGTAATTTTTTAGTTTTATTTTTAATTTATGTAATTAATTTTAATCTATATTTATAAATGTAAAAATATGTAATCTCCAATAGGGGTGTTCAAAAAAATCCGTATCTGAATCCGAAATCGAAATATCTGAAAGTCCGGATATCTAGAAATTCGGATTCGGATAGTAGTTATGAAAAATTTAGGATAGTTCGGATATCCGATTTATCCGAAATAGTTATTTTTTCGGATATTTTTCGAGTATTTGGATATTTTCTCGGATATTCGGATATTTTTTCGGATAATTGTTTGGATATTTCGGATAGTTTTTCGGATATTTCGGATATTTTCTCGATTTTCAGATATTCAGATGTAATTTTTTACTTTTTTTTAAAAAAATTTTTTAGACTTCGGATATCCGAATTTGAACACTCCTAATCTCCAACCAACCAATGGTTAGTGGAGCAAACGGATGTTGGTTTATTTGTTTTTTTTTCACTTTTGAGACCAAACGAAAAATTGATCATCGATGGGTCCGGTCTAAGCATGTTGCTATTAGGCTATATGCCATAGTTTAAGTTTTGTCACATAACTGGCAAAGCGATGTCCTGCCACACATATTCAATACCCTTGATAACCTTATAAAACAGAAATGTGTCAAACGAAAACCTTTATCAATTATATAATATAGGTATAGATATAAATATAAATTGATACATATATATACAAGGATTATATCATGCGAATATCCGTTTTTAAAGATAAAACCCTTAAGTCCTATACAAGTCATTTTATGGAATCTTGAAAATAAATATTTCGTTCAAATTAAATTAAATAAAAAATTGGGATTTGAATAAAAAATATAAGGTTTGATGCGGATCACATATTTATTTTCAAGATATCAAATCTATGACCCATATATATAGTTTAATGGTTTGCCCTCTAAGATCGGATTTTCACATAACACAATCCACACACACACACACACATATATATATATATGGATTCATTCTAATAATAATCAACAAATTATAAAAATTAAATGAACCACACTTTGACCATCCGGTGTGGCCCTTGGTTGGGGCATGAATGAGCAAAAAAAAAGCGTGGAACACCGCCCCCTTCGGGGCATGGGCAGACGTGGCCACAACAACGGGCATGGCGACCGTTTGAAGAGGCAGAGAAAGAGACGTTCAAAGTGGAGTGGGTGGATGTGGCCAACCAAGAGGCATTTCCACCACAAGTGGTGGAGTGGGTGGTTGTGGTGGGTGCCTACGTGGAGTGGTTGGGGCCATACCCCATGGTCTTATAGCTACAAGTTTTGAATGGTATAAAAGTAATTTCCTTTGAAAACATTAGAAGTTTTCTTTATACCCTTCAAACTTATAACTAAAAAAATGGTTGTTTTAGTTCTTAACTTACATTGGTTTTCAATTAAACAATATATATATATATATATATATATATAGGGAGATGATCAAATGTTAACCCATGTTTATTGCGTTAACCCAATAACTAAATCTTATTGCTTTGGGACCCACATTAAAGTAAATCTAAAGATGTATTTTTTTTTCTTTTTTAATTAATGTAGGGCCACTTACATTAATAAAAAAGAAGAAAAAACCTAAGATTTACTTTAATGTGGGCCCCAAAGTAATAAGATGTAGTTATTCGGTTACCGCAATAAGGAAGTGTTAACATTCGAACCATCCCCTATATATATAGGATGAAGTTAATGTTCAAAGTGATAGTTTTGTAAAAAGTGTAAAAATTAAAGTGCTACTATAAACATGGTTGTAAAAATCCCCGACTAGGCCGATTAATCGCTAGTCTCCTAAGGCCGACTAGGCCCGACTATCGCCGATTAGTTGGCCGATTAATCCCTAGTCCCCACCCACCGCCCGACTAGCGCCTAGCGATTTCTACAACATTGATTATAAATAACAAAATGCTATTATAATATTAACAAAGTGATATTATAATATTTAACAGTTTCTTGTTAATAATAGTACTTTATTATTTATAATAGCACTTTGTTTTTTACACTTTTACAAAATTACCAATTTGTATTTGATCCTAACTATATATATATCTAGGGTAAAAATCAGTTGTTAACTCACCTTAATTGCGGTAACTCATTAACCCTTGCAAAATCAACCCACATCTTTGAAAATTTTTTTCATGGCCTAAAATACATAGATAAGAGGTTCCTTTTTATGTTTTTGCTAATTCACAAGCGTTTAGAAGTTAAATAAGTGTAAGTTTGCGTTACACTGTAATTTATATTTTTTTACGACACTTACACTAACGTAAGCATAAACACAAAAAAGAAATCCCCCTATTTATATATAATAAAGGCCATGGATTTTTTTTTCAAAGTTTTGTGTTAATTTTGCCAGGGTTTATGGATTACCGTAATTAATATGTGTTATTATATGATTACAATCCTATATATATAGGGGAATGATCAATTGTTAACAATTCTTATTGCGATAACCGAATAATTACATCTTATTATTTTGTAGCCCACATTAAAATAAATATAAAGATTTATGTTTTTTCTTCTTTTTTAATTAATATGGGCCCATTTATATTAATTAAAAAAGAAGAAAAAACATACACCTTTAGGTTTACTTTAATATGTGCCTCAAAATAATAAAATGTAGTTATTCGGTTATCGTAATAAGAAATGTTTAACAACTGAACTCCTCCCTATATATATAGATGAGAAATCAATTCAAAGCCAAATTAGGTATATATTTACTTCAAAACTTAAATTTTATATATCTTTGCAATTGCAAATGTTAACTCCTGATTAATATATATGTCAACATCAGTATGACTCATTTAATAATAGATCGATGAATTAACTTGTTTGAGGATAGCGTTGCGTTATTAATTTTTTATTGTTTTTTTCCTTGGTTTGATTTAAAGTGCCTATTTCAAAAGTATGAGCATTCAAAGACTTGTTTTTTAATTAGTGTTATCTTAATATTTTTTTTTCTAATTTTGTGATTGATTTTTCAATTGTAATTTCACCACCTCTTAGTTTATATAAACTATTATCTATATTCATTAATCCGTGACTGCTTATTGACTTATTCTGGATTCTTTATTCTTCAATAATTTTCATGATGTTATGTTAATCTATATATATATTATAATAAAACAAAATAAATTTGTTTAGATGTCAAAACCTGTAACATCCGGCCTCGTCTACCACTAATATTGTCTGCTTTGCCAACTTCAAGCTCACGATTTTGCCTTCGTTTGCCCAGGTGAAAACTTCCCAGGGAGGTCACCCATCTCTAGATTGCTACAACCCGAGACCTTAAATCTCTATTAAATATGAACATTTGTTAATCAATACCTCATGACGTTCCGATTATTATGGTTACTTAACCGAAACCAAACCAATGATTGTTTCTTATCAACGATTCTGTCATTGGTTTCCGTCAGCGATCTCATTTTCTAATAGTACGTTAGCACCCTCTACGAAAAAAAAAACTTAAAACAAAGAAGTAAAAATCAAAAATAAAAAGGTAAAAAACTATAAAAAGAAGTAAAAAACATAAAGAAAGGGAAACTAAGAATAAAGAATAAGTGAAAACATAAAATAGGAAAAAAAAACTAATAGAAATAAGTAAACTTATAATTTTTAATAAAAATAAAGAGTAAAATAGTTATTCTATAGTTTATTTTAATAAAAACCAATTAAAATAAATTAATTTAATGTTTTAAGAAATAAGATATATGTAATTTATTTATTTTTTGGTTATGTATATGTGTAATTTATTAAATTTATAAGAAGGTATATGTAATTTTCGTAAAACTAAAATAGCTAAAATAATAAATTAGAAAATACATTTATGTTGGAGTCGTTAATTGTTGATTCTTTTAATTATTATAAGTTCATGACGTATTAGTTAAATTCACAAATGAGCATTGAATGAGTCAAATTAAAACATGACACAAACAACATGATTTTAAGTGCTAATGTGAGTTAGGGTTAGTGATTTGGCATGCGAATGCACAAACACACACATATAGTGTGTGTATCAAATGTGAACTTGTCAAATAACAACCCCAAAATCTTTAAATCCATTGACCCGACATGATGGTCATTTAAATTGGCAACTAAGAACGCAAACAAGCTAAGTTAAGCTGGACCAATGATGCTCAGTTCAAATGGTTGAGGAGAGGTACCATGTGTCTTCAATATTGAGAAGATCAAGAATTCAAGTCCTGACATGAACAAAATAGTGGTTATATGGTAGACTAGAGGGTTTTCTCTCTTCTATGGTGGGTTTCCTCCTACTGGGTGTGAATATAATCAGGTATATCTATGACATGTTAGTGATCCAAATTGCATTTAAAAAAAAGCTAAGTAAAGTTGGGCGAGAGCTACCTAAGCTCAACTAGATGAATTACATGATCTTGATAAATTAAGAGGGACCCATGAGGGTTAATTCAAAACTTGATAAGGTAAGTATTCTTAACAACACTTATTTTATCCACTAAAGGGCTTTTATTGTTTTTAGGTATTTTTAGTTTTTGATATTGTATTTGAAAAAATAAATAAATTAAAAATAAAAATATGATACGATTTATTTATAGTATAGAATTCCACACCTATGTTTCCGAATAATTATATGTATATGTATATAGCCTTGGGTCAAGAAAATAGTGTTGTAGCATCAATATCATTTTAGTTTAGTTGTATTTAGTTAATGAAAACGGGAAAGTTAGAACATACATTAATTGATATTACTTAGAAGGTGGGGAGCACAAAGTTGATCAAAATTATTCTAACTTCGATCCTAGTGAACCTCGGAAGTTAATTAGGGGTGAAGCCCTTAAACTATGAGCGGTTTCAAAGGGGCATCACCCCCTTAACAGGTCACATAGACTTATAAGCTAGCCGGAGTAGTCTAAATGGTAAGCCCCCTAGCAAAGTTCTCGTATTTCTTTGTACCATTACATTACATTTGTAAAGCACATTTGCAATTCGGTAGTGAATTTATACTTTGGTAGTAAATTGCACTTCGATAGTAACATAGTCGACAACAATCCTTCCCTTTTTATATGATTGTCAATGGTTAGCAATCAATAGTTATCTTTTGTTCATCGCCTATATTATGTTTTATTTGAATTGGACTTGTATATATTTTAACTTCTTGTATAATCTTCAAGTAGATTGAATTAAACTAAGTTGACCTTAATGGTATTAAATTCATAAATGATAAATACCATGGGGGTAAAGTCGTGTTATAATAGACATTAACTAAATTAGATTGTTGGGTGATATGAGTTAAAGTATTGATTCTTGTGAGATTAAAGCCTTGAGCAACATTAAGGACAAATCAATGCAAAAAAATTGTTGCTAAAAAAGAGTAAATTGCATAAAATGTCTTTTATGTATAAATTTTAAATTCCATTCTTAAACTTTAATAATTACACCTAACATCCTTTATCTTAATGTTTTGTGACAATTAAGTCATTTTCTACTAACCAACGTTAACTTTTCTGTTAATTTTTTTAAGATGACAATTTTGCCCTTATGACTAAAAGATGAAAAATGAAACTATATATAAAGTTAAAGGACTTTTTTTTTTCTAATTTTCCAAATTTTAAATTCTTGTTATTTTCTTATTTTTTTTCCTTTCAGATTTATTCTATTTAATAGAGTAATTAAATTAGTAATTAGTTTATTTATTTTATAATAAAAAAATATTTTTATGTTTGTGTTTATAATTTTTTTTGCTTATTTAGTTTATTTATGATTTTTTCTATTTATTACTATACATCTCACAAATTAATTTATCAATTTATTATAAAAAAGTTTTCTTATGATTTATTTTCTATAAGTAATAAACAATGTAAAATTATTTTGTGTAATTTCGGTTGTTAACTAGTTGACTAAAGGTTACAGGTGTTTACAGTCCGTTATCAACGGTTTGGTTCTAGTTTTGTTTTATGGTTTTGGCTTGAGTTTTTGAGTCCGTTAAAAATAAAAATCGAATCAAACCTTTTTATTTTTATTAACGGTTTGGCTTTTATTTTTATCAGTTCAGTTTAGATTTAAATTATTAAAAAACATTATTAACGGTTTGGTTTATTACTTTAAGGTTTCACCTAAAACCTTTAAAGAACAGAACGCGAATACCCTTAATCTTTAGTCAACTAGTTAACAACAAAAATGATACAAAATAATTTCACATTTTTATTACTTATAGATAATACATCACACGTAAAATTTGTATAATAAATGGATAAATTAGCTTGTGAGAACTATAATGATAAACAGAAAAAAAATAATAAATAAACTAAAAGTTAACTTTGTTAGTGAAAAATGGCTTAATTGTTAGAAAACATTAATATAAAATATTTTTGACGTAATTATTAAAGTTTAAGGATAAAATTTAAAATGTGATATATACATAAATGACCTTTTATGTAATTTACTCTAAAAAAGGTAAATTAGACTTCTATTTAATTAAAAGGAAGGCTTATATATATATATATATATATATATATATATATATATATATATATATATATATATATATAGGGCATAGAATTTTTCATAACCCACTAAATGCGCGCTAATCCAAATAACTTTGGCAAGATGAAGCCGAATCTTAGATTTTTTTTTGAACATCATTGTAACACATTTTGAACACTTCTTTTATGAGTTTGTGGAAATTCATCACCGTTTAAAAAAAATCATCGTTGTAAGTTTTGTGCTACAGTACTGTAAGTTTTAAATATTTACAAACTTACAGTACTGTAAGTTTTTGAACGGTGATGAATTAGCCCAAACTCATAAAAGAACATGGTGTTCAAAATGTGTTACAATGATGTTAAAAAAAATCCAAGATTCGGCTTCATCTTGCCAAAGTTATTTGGGTTAGCGCGCATTTAGTGGGTTATACTTTTAACCTTCCCCTATATATATATATAGAGAGAGAGAGATAGAGAGAGAAGATTTGAATCAAATGAAAACTCAATCTTAAAAAGAAAACCCTTAAACTCTATGTGGACCGTTGATCAAACCTTAATTAAATTTATCTTTATTTAATTATAATGTGTATATTGGTAAAGTTACCACTCTCTCTCTTTCTTTATAACACCACATTACCATCTTTCTATTCAAATCATTTCATCTCTCTTTCACACACTTTTCTCTTTCACACACTTCTCTCTAATTTAAATTCTTTTAAATACTACTGAAAATTAATTAAAGATGTTTAATAGTATTAAGTATTTTTTTTAAATTAGTAAAAATTGATATGTTTACACATGTGTAGTTTTTAGATATACATCAGCTTTTTTCTAGTTTTACATATGTGTAGCTTACGAATTTTATAGTTGTTTCTTTGAATTTGAATATGTTATACATTAGGGGTGTAAACGAACCAAAGCAGTTCGTGAAATGCTCGAGATCGGATCGGTAAAAAGCTCGAACGAGCCGAGCCTTAACGAGCCCGAGCTCGAGCCCAAAAGTGTGGCTCGTTTAGTTATCAAGCCCGAGCTCGAGCTTCACTTAACGAGCTCGAGCCGGCTCGCGAGCCTTAACGAGCTTTTCGTTTATATAATTTTTATTTATTATATTTAATGTTTATTTATTATATTAAGTGTTTATTTATAAAATTAATTATTTTTATATATAAAATTATGATAAATATATTTAAATTGAATATTTTATGTTAAATTTATAAAATATAGTTATAAATATAATTAAATTAGTAATTAAAGTAAATAAATTAAATAAAAAAAATCTAAACGAGCCGAGCCGAGCCAAGCTCGAGCCTAAAAATTCTTTAACGAGCCGAGCTCGAGCTCGAGCCCTAATTTACCTTAACGAGTCGTGCTCGAGCCTTAATTTTTCTAAATGAGCCGAGCTCGAGCCTTAACGAGCTCGGGATCGGCTCGGCTCGTTTACACCCCTATTATACATGTGTATTCTCTTTTAATATTAATGAAAATTAATTACACATGCGTAGTTATAGATTTTTGAGTCGATTGTATTGTGTATTAAAACTTGTAAATTTTTAGATGGGTTAAACATGTTTAATTTTTTAGTACTATTGAAAATTTATTTTGTATAAAAAATACATATTTTTGTTGTGTTTTTTTATTTTTAAATAAAGAGATATTTTTAGTTTGTTTTAAAACTACACATTTTTTAAAGTTTTTGTTCTTAAAAATTGTTTTTTGATTATTTAAAAAAAACTACACATATGTAGTGTTTGACTGTGTGCATTTTTTTTATTATTACACATGTGTAGTTTAAGAATTTTGTAGTTGTTTCTTTAAATTTGAATATATTACACATGTGTATTCTTTTTCAATATTAGTAAAAATTAATTACACACATTTTGTGTTATTCTTTATTTTTTAACTTGTAAATTTTTAAATCGGTAAATATGTTTAATTTTTTAATATTAGTGAAAATTTATTTTGTATAAAAAGTACACATTTTTTTGTTTTGTTTTTTGTTCTTAGAAAAACAGGTTTTTTTAGTTCATATATAAACTACACATTTTTTTGTGTTTTTTATTCTTAAAAATTGTTTTTATACATTTTTGTTGTTATAATATTTTAAAAAATATTTTTTTAACTTAAAAAAACAATACACATGTGTATTATATGGTTAATTTCAAATATAGAAAGAAGAGAGATGAAAGAAGAGGAGAAAGAAAGAGAAAAAGTCTTTTTTACCCTTATAAGGGTAAAAGAGGTATTTTCCCTCTTAAGAGTTTTCTCTTTAAGATCGGGTTTTCAAAGTATTCAATCTATATATATATATATATATATATATATATATTTTCTTTCTAAACTTAAAAAACTCATACATTGCCTAAGTTAAAGGGGATATATGAAATTGCCTCTTAAAAGTTACTAAATATTAGTCCCCAAGCCCAATAATCATTGAATCAAAACCCTAAAGTGATATACCGATATATGATATTAGGCTTCCTCAACTTCTCTTATAAGAAATTTTAGGTTTGACTTTCTAATGCAGCAATTGTTTCTAGATGAACATGAATTTTTCTTAATACAGGTTTTTTTGTAAATGGTGGGGGTGAAGTTGTCTTTTTACGAGTGGTGCTTCATTTTGGAGTTAAAAAACATCTTATCCTTTCAGATAAACAAGTTTATTTTTTCTTTTTTTTTTTTCAGATAAACAAGTACCACGTGGCAAAATAAAAAATATAGGAAATACATACTCTTAACATATTACATATATAATATGCAGTTTGTGTCGAATTTTTTTTCTCGATTTGTTACACTTAGAACAAAAAGATTGACGTATACGAAAGTGTTTTTGACCAACCAAATATCGTGAGTTGACAAATAAAAAGTCTACTAATTGACGATAAAGGCGATCTACGATTAAATAAGCTCGAAGATATATATCTCATTTAGATGTTTCATGATATAAAATGTGTGAATTAGAAAAATAGATATCTAACAAACTTAAAAGTTGGTTTGACTATTCAACGGTTGCTAAAAAGTCACGTGTTCATGTCAGTTTTAAAGATAATTAAATTATATTTTGGATGCCATATTTTTCCTAAAATTCAAGTGTTTATATTGGTATGATGGTAAAATCAATTATTAAATTTATTCTTATATTCTTTTATTCAAACATTATTATTATTATTACTAGGTTTATACCCGCCGCGCGTTGCGGCGGGTCATCACAATACACTCTTGACAACGGATATTATATGTCATTTGCAGAAGCATATGTTACATGGCAAAATCAAATCTCTTATCACGAATTCTATACAATACAAATTTCTCATAAAAACATAAAATCATACAAATACGTTACACAAATAATAAAAAAAATCACTAACTAAATACTTCTAATCGGCAACCAATTGGTTGAATTAAAAAAAACCCCAAATCTTTAAGCACACATTGATTTTATATGAAAATGAACAAATAACAGTTACCTTTTCCGAAAACCACCGAAACCGTACAAAGAACCACATTTTTTCACTAATCCTAAAGATAAAACCCCTAAACCCTATTTGGGTCATTAATTTGAATCTTGAAAATAAATATGTGGTCCACGTTAACCCACATTAAAACTGACTTGTTTATTTAATACCAAATTTTTTATTCATGTTCAATATGCACCTCATTTTTATTTTCAAAATTCCAAATTAATGATCTAGATAGGGTTTAAGTATCCTCTCTTGGATCGGGTTTTAACAGCATACAAACCATATATATATATATATATATATATATATATAGAGGGTTTGGTTCCTTTGTTAACCCTTCCTTATTTCGTTAACTAAATAACTATATTTTATTACTTTGTGAACCATATTGAAGTAAATTTAATGATGTAGGTTTTTTCTAATTTTTTCCTAATGTAAGTGAGCCATATATTAATTAAAAAAGAAAAAAAAACATACACATTTAAATTTACTTTAATGTGAGCCTCAAAGTAATAAGATGTGTTTATTTAAATAACTACATTTTATTACTTTGTGAACCGTACTAAAGTAAATTTAATGATGTAGGTTTTTTCTTATTTTTTTACTAATGTAAGTGAGTCCTATATTAATTAAAAAAGAAAAAAAAACATACACATTTAGATTTACTTTAATGTGAGCCTCAAAGTAATAAGATGTGTTTATTTGGTTAACTCAATAAACATGCGTAAAACCCACACACTATTTAATATATATATATTTGTTTAATATTTTCAATGTGTGTCTATATATATATATATGTATGTATATGTGTGTGTGGGACCTTTAATATTTTCAATGTATATATGTGTGTGGGGGGGGGGGGGGACCATTTTACTATTCCCCTCCATGTTCTTTAATATATATAACTAGGTTTATGCTTCCCGCGCGTTGCGGCGGGTTATCACAATACAATTCCGGGAACAGGTATATATGTAATTTGCAGAAGCATAAATTACATAACAATATCAAATCTTACATCACGAACTCTATATAAATTTTTCATAAAAACATAAAATCATACAAAATCCTCACAAATATTTTATAAAAATAATAGAAAAAATTACTCACAAAATTCGTCTCACCGGCAACCAATCGTTTAAATTAAAAGAAAATCAAATCTCTCAAATTGAATAAAAACCCAAATCTCTAAGCAAATCTCTTAAATTTAATACACTTATCTCTGTTTATTACTTTTCAAAGTTAAAAAAACATCTCATGGTCTAAATCCAAATTTTCAAAACGTTACTACATGGATCAGACACCTAAATATTATAATATATAATAATATATATAATATAATATATGTATATATTAAATCAATGAGCCACCAAGTATATAATAGTATTATTTTTACTATTCCTTTTCATACATTTTAATTATATATAGTAATTTATTGGACCTTGAGCAGGTAACATTTTATTGACCTGACATCAAACTTACTAAGAAATGATGGGTTCGTAGGTGATTCCAGCGTTCGTCAAAAGATAAAAAATGTTGGAATCAAGGGCAAATTCGAGTTCTTCAATTTTATTTTATTTGATATTATACAATTTCTTCATTTACAAAATTATTTTAATTTATTTTATACAAATTTCTCTCTCTCTCTCTCTCTCTCTCTCTCTCTCTCTCTCTCTATATCTTTCTGATTCTTTAGTATGTGCTCATAATTTCATTATGCATAATTAATGCAATTTGGTTCTTAGTCTTTAAGAAATTTGATATAATTTAATAATTTTATCTGGTTCCCTCATCAATTTGCAAGGAGGTGGTTGTTGTGACACATCAATATGTCCTCCATAACAAGTTGTAAATAGGGTTGGAGGTTAAGTAACAAAGAGGATGAGAGTGGTTTTTTATTTAACTTTTAGTTTAAAAAAAATAATAGAGTTAATGTTAACGATCGAAACCTTTGCAAAATATGAGCTTTAAGGACATGATATGTTTAAATTTGTTTTTGGACTAAAAGAGTAAAGATGAAGAAAAGCATAAAATAAGGATAGAAACATTGGGCACATAAACAAAATAAAAAACATGTACAAAATAATCTAATTTCTAATTAGTTCTATTTACAGTAATCGCAGCAAGAAGAACAGAAACATCATAATTTTTTAAATGTTTATATTAAAAAAAATAAAAATTAAATGTTCAAGAAATATAGTTAACAATAAACGACTAATAACAAGAAAAAAAATGTAGTGTTAGAAATGGAGAGAGCAGAATAGTTTTATGTATAATAGAGAGATGCATAAAAAACATGAAGAGATTAGTTAATTCAAAGTAAATATTTGTACAAATGTTCTACTTAATCACATACACACACATATATTGACATCGGTGAATTCAACCGACGTTTGTTTAATCTGGACCATCTGATAAACCTGAAACGAAAATTTGATCGTTTAAACTTGTCGATTGTGACAATTTCTGGATTGCATTTTTTATTTGAGAAATATCAGAAATATAACCTCCAAGAATTCAAAATATTTGACTCCGATGGTTGGAAACTTGTATGAACGTATGACCAGATTGGTTGTTATTGAATTGTCATTTACGAATGTTGAATAGTTTTGTATGATTGTTTTATAATTTAGATTTGAAACGTAGTTATTTTGTTAATTATATATATATATATATATTTTTTATTTATATAAAAATACTTATGTCATTATGATGTTAAAATATATGTCCATCAAACATGTATAAAACTAATTAATTAGTATTTTGGCCAATACATCTTCATCTAAAAGTATTAAATGAATCGTTACGATAAAAAATGTAGATATTTTATGATTCAGAGTATGATAAGACTAGAAACTGAGTCCTTGCTTGTACCTAATGGTGGGGTTGTTTCGGCTTTGACTTGATAAGGTTGTGAATGTCTATTCTAATGGTTGTAGAGGCAACAACTTATATCAAATGAAACACACATTTCATAATAGCAATTGGCAAAGTTAAATACGTGTTTACTTTCTATATTAAAGATTGATGGTTGATATATAGATGTCACACATGAAAAATAATGTATGCTTGACAAACAAAATAGACCACGTTAACATGTGAGATTTAGTGTTTGATTTAGGATTATTTTCATGTAGTTTAGTGTTAGAAAGTATCTTGTAGTTATCCTAGTTAAAATGTTCAACATGAGAATGAGATTACTGTAGGAACACCGTTCATAAAATAAACAAATACTTTTATTATTCAATTACTCGAATTACAATTCAGAAAAATACAGAATATAAAATAAAGTAATACAAAAATATAAAAATGCTAAATTTGAATTTACAAGAAGAAGTATAAAACAAGATGAAATGAATTGAAATGAGTTCGGTAGTTGAGGATTTCTGTTCAACAGAGCTCCCTTAAAACAGATTTTGGGCCACTCAGGTGAACCCGACTGTTTCTCAGGGTACAACAGCCGAAGCAGTGTGTACTGCCGGAGTTAACGGAAAACCCGAAACTTCACCTGAAACAAGAGTGTTTCACACGAGGAACCGATCGTTGTAGGTTGTTGAGAACTTAACAAAGTATATGATTGTGTTTGAAACATTTGAAGCTTGTGTGTGTATATCTCAAGTGGTGTAGAGATCTCAAAAATTAGCATCTTCAACAAGAGGCCAAATGCCTCTATTTATACTTGTAGTCTTGGCATTTCAAAGGTTGCCATGATGCCTACTAACAAGCATATTCATGGCTAATTGCCCACTAACAAGCACCATATTCATGACAAATGAATTGGTAGATGAAAGGTTTATATTTTCTTCTTTTTTTTTCTTCTTTCTTTTCACACAAAACTCCAACAATTACATTACATTAAGTGACTTGTTGAACACAAGTAGCGATCATTTGGTTTAATTTGAATATCAGATTTTCAAGTTACTAATTTACCATAGTAGAGGGTTTCGTGTTTGTTTACAACTTTATTTCTTACATTAGTATCTTATTGAAGATAATGAAGATTAATGATGAAAAGTTATTTCGTTAAAATTAAAGCCCACAAATGCGTTTACGTATAAATTTACTGTAATTTTATGTTAATTTTCATTGTATTTTATGTAATTACATAAATGTACTATTATTTTATCACTATGTTTACATGCTACCATGATTTTAATTAATTATTGTGTTTTTCAGCACTTATTATTTAAAAAAAATACATCTCATGTCATTATTTTATATGTATTTATTATTTTAATTTCCCTTTTATATCGTTTCGTGTTATTTATTATTTTTAATATATTAGATAAGTTTGTTGCGATTTTTAGAAATATATAGTGATGTTATTTCTCCATTGTATATTCACAATTTCTCATTTTAAAAATTAGTAAAAGATAATGACAAGCTGGAAGACACTATAAAACACACACAAAAAACACAATAAGCTAAAAAAATGCATTTATCTATATTTTTTTAATATAATGATACAATTGTTCAGAAAATTGATGATTAACATTACTTTTTATACTTTTTAGATTAACTAACCTTTTTTTTTAATGTTAAGTCAACCTTAGTGTAATTAATCTTATATATCCAACAACTCTTTGTTAACTTATAAAACTAGAAAGAAAAGAATCTATTGGTTGATGAACCCAACATCACCGGATCACTAACCGATCAATTTTAAACGAAATCAGTTTAAAATATTTTACCTCTATGATTAATGTATAACTTTAGATAAGGTATTATATATGTCGGCCAAACTATTAAAATAATATTAATTTATTTTTAAGAAAATGAAAGGACTAGTTGATTGAATTACGTGTTATAATGTCTAAATAAGACAAATTTCGAATGAAACAAGTTGCTAATCATGTTGACTCGTTCTCGTTGACGAAAATCACATTTGTATCTTGGCGGCTTTGGAGTAGGACACTTTTTATTACGCCCATCAAAGCTTACGCTGCAAGACTATGTGTAGTGGTAACTAATATTTTCAGAACCAGACCGGACGTCAGACTGGTTACTGAGAAGACTAATTGGGCTGATCGGATCAGATTTATAAACCGGATAACATAATAAATATATAATATATTCTAAAAAAAATTATACAAATATAAACACATTTAAACAAACATAATCATGTTAAAAAAACACAGGATTTGGTTTTAGTATTTTATTATTTGGATTTTATTTAAAAAAACTGAAATCCGGCCGGCCGGACCGGTTCTGACAACACTGGATAATGCCATTATCACTTCACATATGCGTTACATAAACAACTAACATCATCACCCACTCATCACTCTACATTATCATCACATGTGTTATAATCACTCTTCCTTTTTTTCCCATTTCTTCTCCTTTCACGCGGTGACCCAACTAATGCCGTCTTCACGCCGGTGGTTTATAAGTGGGGGCAGGGGCATGACAGGGGCTTGAAACCTATCACACGGTGAGAGTCACGTCTCACTATGGATGGCCTAAGACCTCATCTTGTATCACGCAAAAAGCACCAAATTTGTTTTTTTTTTTTCTAAAAAAAAAAAGAAAAGAAAAAAGAATTAAAAAAGGAATTAGCATGAGACAAAGCCCAACAAAAAGTAACAAATAGACCGACTAAGTCGGTTTGAATTTATTGATTGGCTATGGTTTGATTACAATTATGGGTCTAGTATCTACTGGTTATGTGTGAAAATTAATGAGCATGAGTAAAAGTGTCGTATAACGTTGGTTTTTAATTTTTAATACTCATACTAACCTTTTTTTAACGGTGAAGGTCTCAATAGTGTGAACCACTGTTTCCAGACCATGTTACCAATGTCTAGTTACTTGGACCTCCCATGAGACACCACAATCACCTCAGGAGAAAACCCCACTAGAAAAACCCCCTGACCTCCCTCAGACCTCTTTCTGCTGCGAGAGGGATTTGAACATAAGACTTCCCAAGAAACTTGGGGTACCATTGAGGCAATGTCTCATTGGTTTATACTCATACTAACTAAAAATGTGTAATAGTTAGTGAATATGTGATATTTTTGAACTATTTATTTTACTCTTTAGATCGAGTTTAGTTACTTGAGAAAATGAATATTCATTTAGGTTTCAGATTCGTATTCAAAAGTTTGGATATGTGAAATTTTGAATACGGATTATGATTCTGAAGTTAATTATCAAAACTTTTCATGTATCCGAATTTAATACAGGAAATGGTTGAAATCTTATCTTAAGTGTTTGCATTTCAAACTGTTCAATCTATATATATATATTTAGACTTTAAACACCTCTAAAATATAGCTTCGACCAAGGTTTTCAGAACCGGGCCGGACCGAGAACCGGAGGATAGACGGCCCAAAGTAAGCATATGGATCGGCCTCAAGCAAATTGGCTGGTTGAGTCGGTTCATCGGTCGGACCGGGAACCAGTTCATTGGTTGGATCGATTTTAATTTTTTTTTTTAACTAAAAGCCAAAGAATGAAACATTAAAATCAAACCCTATATTTTTTTAATGTGATTATGTTAGTTTAAACATTAATTATGTTTGTTTAGATGGGTTTATCATTTTATATATTTTTTGGAATATTTTATATATTTATCATGTTATCCGGTTCTTAAATCCGGTCCACACGGTAACCACTAACCAGTAAAACGTATGGTTCAACTTCTGGTCCGGTTCTAAAAACATTGGCGTCGATAAAACTAAGTTTAATTATAATAAGTTAGAAGCCGGATCGGGTATCGGGGTATGCCTAAATTTGGGCCCTAATAATGGGCTAATATTTTGTGTTAAAATCCCTCTGATCTAGGCCTCATCCGTAATAAAATTTTTAAATAGCCCAATGCTCTATCGTCATATAGATTTTAGGAAGGCATTTTGGGTTAACTTAATCTGGAATCGTTCTCGTTATTATTAATCTCAGTTTTGTAGAATTTTAGCATCTTAAATGGCGACTCAATGATCGAGAACTCGAATAACTTATAATCACATTATTTAAGTGACATAAAAACAAATATTCGTTCGTTAATTTTCATTTTCTAATAAAAAGCTTGTGTTTATAAATGATTTTTTTTTTTTGTGTTTTTTAACTATTATTTGTTCCACACACATATAGTGACGGGTTTAAATACAAGAGAGGTAAGCGACGAGACGATTCAAATACAAGAGAGGGGTGCAAGGTGCACGAAGTTTTCATCATTTTATCTTACAAGTGTTAATTGTTCTTGTGTGAAAAAATCTCACAGATACGGAGTTATCACGCACATTCTATCTGTGATAATTTTATTTATACGTAATAACCCCGAGTTTGTGTGATTTATAACGCAAGAATAATTAACACTTACATAACAAAGTCATGCAGATTTCGTGTAATTTACATTCAAAAGCCTTTGTATTTTAAACTTTAATACATGAATACATACATACTAATATAAGTACATATATAAAAGAATTTATAAAAAGATATAAATCTATAAAAACTTTGGTGGCTTTAACTATTTTGGTAATATGAGCTTTCTAGAAACTTGGAAACTATTTAGTTGAACCTCATTTTACTTTTTAATATAATTAATTATATTCTAAATTTATCATTATGTTTGGGAGAAACCTACAATCATTTTTGTTGGACAATTCACCACCTAATTTACCACCCTAGATCGAGGAAGATGTACTAATAGCCATAGGCGGACACAAAGCTTTAGGAGGGGGGATAGGCCCCTAGTAGGATGATACGAACGGATGCTTAAACGTATTGTTTTTAGATAAATTTGTTTATTTGTGAGACAAAATAAGGCACAAATCTGAATATAATTAAGTGATACAAATATGATTACGAATGATATAAGCTTAATTATAAACATTAAAAATAATAATGAAAACTATGTTCTTTTCATGGATTTTTACGAATATTAACTTGTGATGTAAATTTGAAATTGATTATTTAGGCAACTGTTATTCTAAATACTTTTTTGCGGTTTCAACTACCCGACCCACTTTTTACCCCGACCCATTTTTACCGATTCTTCGTAAAAAAATTTCTTAATCCGCTACTCCTATTAGTGACGCTAGGCGATTAGTTACAATCATTTGAGTATCAAAGAAAAAGATAGTTAAAATACCACTTTCCATAATCATATCTAACACCAACAACATATTGAAAAACTATCTTGCAATTCTTCTAGAATCTAGATAAAAAAAAAAAAAAACAAAAAAAAAAAAAGAAGAGAAAACACACATGGGGGCGTCTAAGAGTTTATTAATCAAATTAAATTGCCATTAAACACTACTAATCAACTCCAATTTTGAATTACCACAATGCAAATTCATTTCTTTTTAGCATGCAGAGCCTCACCATTTTTGTAACATGGCAGCTGAATTTTTCCTGCCTCTATAGCCTTCACATCCTCCACAAGTTTTTGGTAGTGCATCTCGACATCCTCCACAGTCTTACCCACGATCTTCGCGATCGTTTGAAACCGATGAGGGTCGTTATCGTATGTGACTAACGAGCTTTCGAACAGCTTGTTTTGATCCCACGTCCAGTTAGAACTTGAACCCATTTCTTTGAATACAAAGAGAATCTTGTTACCAAAACACATGCACACAAGCTTAGAATATTATGCTGAAACTGATATATGTGCATGCATTTGCCTATAAAAACCGGTTCATATGGATCAATGGTGGATGTTGAAGATGCTGGTTTTTAACGGTTTGAGAGAGTGTTGGCTTCTTGTGAAAAAGGAGTGAAAAAGTCCCTTTGACTCACTGAGTTTCCGGGGAAAGAAACAGCGAGTCAAGTTTGAATGCAACGTAAAAACAGGTAGTGTTTGTTAATAAGCAGTGGGCTCCGATTTTTATTTGGTAAAAACGAGGTTGGATCAGTACTCGCAGTGGCTCTAATTCGCCATAGAATCACGGGCATACTACTTTTTATAACATTATACAGTTATAATTTTAAGAAAAAAATAGTGTATGTAATGCAACCTCTAATTGTATGTAACTTAAAAATAAAAATGTCATATATTTATATCATAAACAAAAAAAATTATAAATTTAATAATTTTGATTTATTTGTTATAAATGACTTCTAATGACTGCTTTACGGATAGTTATATTAAAACTTTAGAATTTTATAAGTTTTCATATTTGCTTATTTTTAACTAAATTTTTTAACTAATCATTTTTATGTGTTTTTTAAACTTTTCTAATTTTTATGACGTTTTGATGTGTTTTTTTCTTTCTTTCTTTGTTTTTTTAAAATTTTTGTTTTTATCTTTTTGTATTTTATTAAGTTTTGTTTACTAAGTAAAGTAAACATTAATAAAAAATATAAAAAAAAAGTAAAAGAAGAAAAGAAAAACTAAGGTGGTGTTTGTTTTTGAAGAGGTAAAATGTCTGCGGTTTGCGGACCACGTCTGCAAACCTCTTTTACAGAAGAGGTGGACCAAACCTCTGCAAGAAGAGGTTTTGAGGGTGTTTGTTTTTCAAAAACCTCTTCAAACAAAAACCTCTTCAGTCTTCCCCAACCCCAACCCCACCGTCGACCAGCCACCACCGTCCACCACTGTCTTCATCTCCGATCGTCCTCCTCCACCTACCGTTGAACCAGGAGACCGCGACTAGGGTTTCGATCGTCTCCCCTTTCCTCCGATCGAACCAGGAGTCGATTGAACAGCCGATTGAGAAGTATGTTGAGGATTTGCGGTCGATTGAGGGGCGAGGGCGAACCCTAGATGCGACGGTGGAGGTGGGCGTCGTTCGTGAAGGCGGTGGGAGGCAACGGCGAACCCTAGATGCGACGGTGGAGGGGGCGCGACACAGTGAAAGGGGCGAACCCTAGATGCGACGGTGGGGGGGCGCAACTTTGAAGGGTGACGGCGGTGGGGAGGCTCGGCGGTGGGGGAAGCGGCTGTGGAGGAGGCCATCTGTGGAGGTGGCGATGGGGAGGCCGGCTGTGGAGGTGGCGGTGGAGAGCTTGGGTTAAAGAAGTGAGAGGTTGGGAAGAGGTTAGAAGATGTTGGTCCATGTCTTCTCCAATAAGAGGTCTCGCAGACGTTTTTTAATGAAATGTCTGCGAGAAAACAAACACCCTACATCTTTCCTTGGTCTGCGAGGTGCAGACAAAAGAGGTTTCGCAGACTTTTTTCAAAAAACAAACAGCCCCTAAGTAGTGAAAGTGAAACAAAATACATATAGATAATAGATGCAAACAGGCCCAACCAAGAAATCATGATACGTGCTTGGGCTCGAAGTTAAGCGAGCCAGATCAGAGCTTTCTTCATAAGCTACAAAGATGTAACTTAGTGAAATAAAAGTTAATGAAATGAAAAGGGTATAGCATGTTCGGAATCTCTTGTGAACTCTAAAACAATAGGTTGGTAGTACGTCTTATTATATTGATAAGTAGCCTAGAAACTCATATATTACATGGGTTGAATAAATATAATATGTTATAAACAATGTTTGTATAAACATTTATATGTACATATGTCAACTCTGATTAAACAAAAAATATGAACATTTAAAAACTACCAAATAAAAAATAATAATATATATTTAATAATTTTAAAATTATACATACCTATAAGATATAACTGGAATTATATTATATTTAATTAATTTTAGTAAATTAGTAAATATTTTAATATGAAGGTTTATAATTATGAATATTTAATTGTATAATTTAATTAATAAAAATTATTAATATTTTTTAGGAAAGAGGCAAAATTTTTTTTTAAATTTCATCATAATGTGACATTATCAGTTAAAAATACTCTTTTTAACTTTTAGTTGTATAATTTAATTAATAAAAATTATTAATACTTTTAGGAGATAAATGCGGGAAAACATTTCTTATATTTAGTTAGGAGATGACATGTGTCACCTAAAAGTACTCTTTTATTAGAGTAGGAAGATTTTTGTTGGTATCTGTAATCAAAATAAGACATAAATAAGCCCATGTGGTTTAGATAACTAACGTTTTTGGCCCCAACCATAGTTAGTTTTTGGGCTAAAACCATTATAGCTAAGTTTGAGGGGCCAAAACCGATAGTTATGTAAGCCACCGGGCCTGAATTGATAGAAGATTTTATTTTGAGTCGAAATAGTTAAATCATTTGAACTACATGAGCCAAAATCGTAATTTACTCGTAATACAGATAAACATGCTTCTCAATACAAAATTAAGTTAATATATAATAAGTCACTGTTATATTAATAATTTTCATTGCTACTTGTTTGTTATTCATCCGTATTGGTTATTTGTTGTGATGGTACCAATGAGAAAATTAAATAAGACCACATGAAAACACATTTTTTTCAAAGCATGGAAGAGATTTTTCGGGCAAGTCGGAGAGGTGGGCAAACCGGTTCCGACTCCGATTCCAAATGGTTCCAATCCGGTCAACAAAGTCAAGAACCGGTTCCGGCTCGGGTTTTGGCCAGTTCCGGTTAAGGTTTTAGTAGGTTCTGGTTCGGGTGGGTGAAGGTGGAACCGGTTCCACTTACTTTTGAAAACCCGGAACCGCCAGTACCTATTGGATCCAGTTCGGGTTGTCGGTTGACCTCTATCTATAATTAGCACAAATGAGATAATATGAATGAAAGTTGATTTTTGTATTGTTATCCAGGAACTTGTTCAGAATACCATAATGAAAGGAAGATAGGCGTTTTTCACTAGGTATTTGACCAAATAAGATCGTCCAGTTCCTATAGAACCTATCGCTAATACCCCTAGAGAGAGATAAGGCCAAGCGGAGCGAAAAGAGTTTTCCATGAGATGGGAAATGAAAACTATTAGCCCCACACGAAGTTTGTGAATAAGTGATTGTTTGATAATGAGCAAGGAATATCCGTCTTTCTGCTAAAGAGGATGTATTGAATTCGCAATATACTTTTTCTAATGGAAATGTGCAACCACATAATAAGTATCATGTAGAGCAATGTCTAGCCCAGAATTTGTATTGTATCGAAACATGGGTGTTTTGTATTGTATCGAAACCCCCCCCCCCCCCCACATGGTAGTGATCCAATTAAAGATTTTGATTCCAGTGGGGACAGCTATGATCATGGTAGCTGCGGTGAAGTAGGCACGGATATCAACATCTAAGCCCACATTAAACATATGATGAGCCCAACCCGAATGGGAAGAAGGGGGTTAGCCAAATAGCAGTCCATTTTGTACGTTTGCTGAGCAGACCAATCAATCATTTTTTTAGAAAAGGAAGGGAACTTCTCACCGAAGAAGGCAGTAGGAATGAAGGAGGCGGAAAGCTGCCGCGATTGCTTATCCTTCACTTTTTTTAGAGCTATGAAAAAGAAAAAAAGTTTATGTAATCGGTAAAAGGGTTGCGGTTGTGGAAACCAGAGAAAGTCGGGAACCATCAGTTACCTTTTGAATCGAAGTAGCGACGAGCCGAGTATTACGACTACAGGGTGAGAAGCTAAGTTCGTAGACAGCTTCGCTTCCTCGTCGCTTCTTTCTAGCGACCAGCTTCTCAAGTAGGTGGCTTGGTAAGCAAGCTACCTTCAGCATCGGTAAAATCCCTATAATAGGCCGGAATGGTGGCGTAGGAAGCCCTCCCTACTTCAATGGAAAGGGGGAAGGGCCCTTTCACAGCCGCTACTATACGCAAGCCTTCTGGCTCAACACACACTTCCTCCTCTATCTGTTTCCAGTCGATGGCTCCTTCTCCTTCCCCTCTTCAAACTCCGATTCGTCTTTTTCATAGAGAAATCTCTGATCAAGGATAGAACAAGATCCTTTTTGCATCATATTTAAGGGATTCCTGGCGCCCCACCCTGTTCTAAATCAATTCTTTCGAATACAATTCCTGTATTGAGTTTGTTTTGTTCTTGCTAATCGAAGCCAGAAAAGGGGGAATTTCGGTGAAAAAAAATCTATCCCGAATCGTTTTTTATGACTTTATCGACAACATGCCTCCTCCAATTCTTAAAGGAGAATAGAAGAAATCATACTTTCATACAATATCTTAACTGAATTATATGTAATGATTAATAAATTCATATCATATCCTTAGTTTTTATTTCCTTAATTTAATTGAATTTTGTTTGACTAGGGCAAAGTGCCTACTTGGAGATTTATCCAAAAAGATTATAGGAATTTAACCCCATCGCTAATATTAACTTCACATAATGTCACAATATAACTGTTCATGCGTTCATGTGTAATAACATGTTTGTTTAAATATTATTCAACTCTTGATAGTGAATGTACTTGGCTTTTATTAACTGTCATTAGAAAACACTTATATAGTAGCAATTGTCTTTTCTAAAACATGGAAGATATCTTTTTATCTGATGTTATCAAATTAATTCCTGAAATAAATATGCGAGTACCAACATGTAACGCCCTGAATTTTTATAAACGGTTAATTGTACGAAATTTCGGTACCCGTTTATATTCAAAATTTATATAAATGTTAGTAAATTAATTACGATCAAAATGATATAAACAATACAAATATATGATATTGTAGGAGCGCGTTATAAGCTTTGTGAATAACGTGCACAATTTCTGTGACCGTTTGGGTTCGAAATTTTTATGAACATTTGTGAAGTAATTATGATCGAATTAATATAAACATGACTATTATATGATAAAGTATGGACCCGTTAGAAGCTCGTGAATATTAAAAATAGTTGAGTAAAGTTGAGGGGGTTTTAAAAAAATAGGAGCCTATAAATGAGGGGGTCAAAGTGTAAATGTGAAATTAGTTAAGAAGGAAGAATTCAGACGGTTACCATCTTCAAAAACACTCGCAACTGTGTGCGCAGCCGAGAGAGAAAAGAAAAAGAGGAACCAGCCTCCGAGTTCGAACGATCCCCGGAGATTCAACCGTTGGATCGCTCTCAAATTTTAACTGAAGCTTCCTAACACATAAACGAAGACTTTCACCGTTGGGTTTTCGAATTTGAGGTTTGGAAGTCAAAATTTTCTTAGCCCGAACAGAACAGTGCTGCGGGAAGAATCCGGCGAGCTGTTGCGTTTCCGGCGACTGTAGCAGCAGCAGCAGCCGACGTCAACTGACTCCGAAGGTAGAGCTCGATGAGACGAAGCCGTGGACACCTGAATCGCCTTGATCGGAGTTCGTTTGGATTCAAAGCTGGTCAACAGTGGTCAAACATGGTCAACAAAAAATTTAGTGGAAACAGAAATGTTCTGTTTGTGAGACCAAGCTAAGGGAAACGATAGGTTATTTCAACGGGTGTAAACGAGCGGGTTCGTATAGGCAGACCAAACAAATGAAAGGTATAACTTATTTACAAGTTATTAGAATGTTTAATTGCTACTAGTTTGATTACGCGTGCCACTTTTGAGGATGAATAATAATTGTTTAAAGTTGATTATTTGAGATTTGGTTATAAAATAGACAACTTGAGTTTTCTGGATTTGACAAAAAAGAAAAAAAACAAAGGGAACTTTGCCCGTTTTTCGTAAGATTTAAAAGTAAGTTTATCAACTTGAACGTCCTCAAATACGGTTTAGACTTGGTAAGGATTATACGTAGTAAGATGAATGATTTCTCAAATTATTTAATAGTTATAGATACATAGAGAGGTATTGATCAAGCGCATGCAGATTCAACGGATCGATACGAAGGTTTACTTGATTAAGACTTTTGTTCAAGTTAGACTACATTGATAGCTAAGACTCCAGGTGAGTTTCTAGCCCCGTGTCTTTTATATGTTTTAAATTGTTTTGAGGCTAATATGCATACTAAATGGTTTTCAACTATTTTAAGTTATTTTTTGTGATTAAGTTAATTGTCTCAATATAAAGATAAAGGTTCACCTTGTGAACAATAAAGTATATTCAAAGGTAAACAATCACGTAAAGTTTATAAAAGTAAAGAATGAATATACTAAAGAATCATGAATAAAGATTGCATATGTATATTTTAAAGTATGAAGTAATTACAGAACAGAAAAGTAAATTAAGTCCCGATGTCACACCCCACCTCTCGTCACCTGATCATGATGTCTCTAAACTGGTTGCGGAAGCATAGTGGTGATGTCTCAGAGGTGAGGGGTGACTTACTTGATCCGATATCACAAGCACACAGATTAACTTAAAGTAAATACATTAGAAGGTTCGTCATTAAAATCCACATTACAGTTTACAACTAAGTCTATTTAATTACAAACTAATTTATTCAAGTGCAAGTATCCCAAAAGTGCATCCTCACCGGCTATTACTATTTACCTGCAAAAAGGTTTGAGTTTGAAACGTCAGCACAAAGCTGGTGAGTTCGTAAAGTTCAGTTAAATCATATGATATGACAGTTAAGTTCAACAAAATTCACAGTTCAAGATAACCATGGGACCCGTATCTAGTTCCTTTCGGACGATATGTTCTGTTCTCAAGATATTACCCGTCGATACATATCTTAGTGCCTCATTGTCTTAATGTCTATCATACCATTAAGAAGTTCTGGAAACAGATAACAAACCTTCACACAAGGGGAGATGCAATCCTCCCAGCGAATGGGGTGTCAACCAATAGTACTATCAATGTTTTCTGTTCGGCCACACATGGGTTCACTAGATACAGTTTAAGAATGAGGACTTTTAGTTCCATGATAGAGTTCAGTTCTACAGGCAAAATCCCATGAAATCCACAAGTTCTAAACAATCACATGAAATCACAAAGATAACAGTGACATATATCATATGATCAAGAAAAGTTCAGCAGTTATACCCCGATGTTTATAAAACATTAAAAAGAACAGGGGTTGTACGAAACTCACCTGATGATATAAATGTAGCAAAATATCTCGAAGCTAACAACAAAGAGATGATTCTGCATTTAGTTGTATTTAATAAGTTATTTATGTTCTAGTTTACTAATTAGATCCTTCTGAACGTTCAATGTCAAAGACATTGCTTTACAAGTCATCAACCCGATATTAAATATTTAATTGGTTAATTTAGTATTATATCATACAATGTATGATAATGTAGGAACCTACATTGCATTAGATTCCTAATACAAGGTTGATGACACTCTTGATTAATCAGAATAATCTCAGATTAATCAAATAGTTAATGTTGTTGATTATGATACTGTAACAGTTTCTAGATAATTTAATGGCTTAGGAATGATCAATCCTTGTTATTGATTACCCAAATATCATGAAATATCACAATGTAGCACCAGAATAGGTGTAATAACCAGGTTTAACATACTAATCTGACTGTTATCACAAACATCAGATAATCGTTCCAATGAGTATGTTAATGGTCGTGATTAGTTTGAAACACTTGGATTTAACCTTGCATTTCAAGGATTAATCCAACTAATCACCTACATTGTTATAATCAAATGGATTAAACCATTATAATTATGAGTATGGTTTCATGCAAATCGGGCATTACAACGGATCAAAACAAGGATTTAACCGTTAAAACATCGTGTTCTTTATTTATAATCAATCCTAGCCATCATCTAGGCAATAATCAACAATCCTAACTATCTCATTACGTTCAAAATCAAGATCTAATCAATCATTATGAAACTAGAAGGTTAAAACGAACCATTACCTGATCTAACGAAGTTCTGTGGTTAAAACAACGATCAGGGCTTGTAACAACGTTCCTGGATGTGATCTATAGCTTCTGATGGCTTCAAATATAATTTTTGAAGGTTTAAAGGTTGATTTTATGGATTACAGGTGCAAAACTTTCGTCTGGAGCAAGAAATAGGCGAGGAGGAGTAAAAATATCAGTTTGTTGATGCAATCTGATCATTTAGCGTATTTTTGCCGACTTAGTGACCCCGGGCGCATCGCCCCAACTCGGCGTGTGGCCCGGGGCGTATCTCCCCACGGGATTTTGTCCAAATTTTTGATTTTCTTGTTTTCGCGATTCCAGGAGCATACGAACTCCGTTTTGCGCACGGTTTTCGCCCACGTTCATCATTTTTCACACACTATCAACCTCTAATAACCAAAATTGCTAATTCCTCGTGGATTTCAAGCACGACCAAATGTGCTCACGTCATTAATGCCGAATTTTTCGTACGCAATCGTCACACCCGATAAGTCCATGTTCTCTTTGAACATAATTGTTCATCCGAACTGAGTATAAGCTGATCATTTGAACAAAGTTAGTTCATCCGAATTGAATGGAAGCTCATATGAACTAAGAGTATATATCCGAATTGAAACTAAATTTTATGACGGAAATGGACAAAATCTCAAGTGGAATCTTATGGAATAATATTAAATTATTAATATCATAAGTAAAGAATTAATTAATAAAATTAATGTTGTTCAAGCAATGTAAGAATTGTTAAAGAAGTAAAGATTAGAAAGTGTATAAATACATACACAATGTATAGAACAAATAAGTAAAGAAGAATAAAGAAGCATGCTAAAGAGCAGAGAACTGTTTAAAGACTTAAACAGTAAAGAATAAAGAATGAATAAATAAAGAGGCCGATTAAAGAATTAAAGAGGGTTCCCCGTTGTATAGATTACCTGCAGGTAAGCCAAAGAGAGATTGCATTCGTTGTTTTCTCGCCTGGGCATACCCGTGTAGGGCACACCCGGTTAATTGTAAAGAAGGACTTACCAAGAAATTGGTATACCCGGCTTGTAAGTTTTCTTACAAGTTTTGTAAAGAGGGACTTATCAAGAAATTGGTATACCCGGCTTGTAAGTTTTCTTACAAGTTTTGTAAAGAGGGACTTACCAAGAAACTGGTATACCCGGCTTGTAAGTTTTCTTACAAGTTTTGTAAAGAGGGTCTTACTAAGAAATTGGTATACCCGGCTTGTAAGTTTTCTTACAAGTTTTGTAAAGAGGTATTTACTCCATTTATGATTTATGGGTGTAAGAAATACCGGCCCTCTCATGTATATACCCATGAGTGAGGTTAATAAAAAAAAGAGTAAAGAAATGTATAGATCAAAGACAAAAATATGTAAAAGTAATGATGAAGGTTATAGTAAGAATAAAAGTTAAGTTAAAGAAAGAATTAAAGAAAAAGTTAGTAAAGACCAAACAGAAAGAATAGAATGATACATGATAATGAGAAAGACAAAGTATGTCAAGAGACATGATAAATAAAGAAAAAGATTTTTATAAGAAAACAAAGCAATGAACATGTTCTAAAAATATAATTACTGTTTAAAAGAATTACACTAGAACTCACTCAACATTGCTGACTTTTATGCATATTAGATTGACGGGTAAGCAAACGAAGGATAATAGCTTGGCATGGATTGAGAGGCTACCTGGCACTACTTAAAGATTCGCATACTATTTTACGATAACTTTATAATTTTATTTGAGTTTCTTGTTATTTATGAAATTCAAACGTCTTGTAATGATTTTAAGTCTTCCGCTGAACTGAATTTAAATTTTTAGTTTAAGAACTATGATGTAAAGCGTAAATCCAACGAGTAAGGCCTCTACGGAGAGTAGGGTCTTACACAACATTTCTTCTATAGATTATCTCGACTTCTATAACATGTTAACCAATTGATAGGACCTGTATCCTGCACGGTTATACAAACCATTTTGTTGGTCAATGTTCCATAGTAGCAGCAGTGTTTTGAAAACCGGACCGGCCGGTCGGACCGGGAACCGGTGGGTGGACCGGTCCGGTTAAGGGTCTTGAACCGTTTTTGGGTGAACCGGCCGGTCGGACCGGTGGTTGAACCGGTTTTTTGATTTTTTTTGATTTTATATATATATATATATATATATATATTTATAAAATGTTTATAAAATCATCCGGTTCTTAAATCCGGTCCGACCTCTAACCAGTAACGAGACCGGTCCGACGTCCGGTCCGGTTATGAAAACATTGAGTAGCAGCACCGCAAAACCAATTTTCCAAACCAATATATGATTTGGCGATTCGGATATTTTAAGACTGTTAAGAACGTGAGGTGAGTATAGGTTCTTTTATAACGAATCATTAGACAATAAAAATCATTTGATTTCTTTAAGAATCATGCAAATGCCAAAAATAAAGGAGAAGTTTAACATATCTAGAGGAATATAAATGTAATCAGCAAATATAAAAAAAGTTTATTCTAGATTAGATGATAAAAGTATAAATAATTTCTGAAAAGTAAAATTACGAGAGCTTGGTTTTTTATTATAAAAGGGTGGAGTTGTTTATGATACAAAATGATTATCAACTATTGTTAAGTTAAGCTTTTGTTAAATGGTTGTACCTACATAATTCATCAGCAATGCATTGAACACGATTAAAAACTATCTTTTAACCATCCAAAACACTTGGACGATACTACGATATTACAAATAAGTTAAACATGTACGTATATTGGGTGCAAAAACAATTGTTGCAAATTCTCAAATTTCCATACTACTCGTATAGATCAATACTACTCGTATGTGTTTTTCAGCCGCCAGGCATCTGACAGACAAAATATGACACATTCTGACATCCATATGGCCAGTAGGCGCCTATACGGCCCATATCGGAGTAGGTGGTGTTAACTGATCTGCAGGTGATGTCCAAATAACCGGCCTCACATTGAAAATATGATATTATCAATAGATTACTAACTAGTGACAAATTACCATCAGATCTGTTAAAGGCATGGTAGACTGTTTTACTGAGATATTAACATTAATGATGTGTCTAAAAATGTTATGGTGATTTTCGTGGGTAATATAATTTAAGAATCTAATTTTTTTTCAAAAATAAAAAATAAATTATAATTTCTTAAATTCTAGAAATTAACATTACAAGACTATATCTACAATACCAAAACTAATTGTCCGGATGAACTTGCATTGGTATAAATTTCAGCAATGTGTCATGGCAAAATGCATTGGGCAAAGTTTTAGTCTTTAGATGAAAGGGGAAAAAGAGAAGAAAAAAAGAAAAGAAAAGAAAAGAAAAGAAAGCAACAACTCGTAGCCATTTATAAAATATCATTTAAGCATCAAAATTGACCAGATGAGTCTCGGTGAAAGAGTGGTCAATTTATAGCTTTTCTCGACTTTCGACTGATTAAGCATATAATTTTTTAGTTAGTAAAATCCATGGTTGTAAAAGTCGCTAGGCGCTAGTCGGGCGGCGAGGTACCGCCTAGGGATTAATCGGGATTAATCGGCGCTAGGCGGATTGGAATTTTTATATGTAATTTTACAAATATATATTATATACACACATCAATATCAATAATTTAATATAATACTTCAAATAATTTTAAAAAATATACTTAAATATACTAAAAAAAGTACTTTAAAGTGCAAACTTAAACACTAAGTTCAAAGTTTAGAGATAAATTTCGATGTTAACTGCTTGGATTCGATGTTTCAGAGACATATTAAAGATTTTTGATTGAGAAATGTCTAAATAATCATAAAATTGGTCCCCTTTTACCATAAAAAAGTCAAAAAAAGCCAAAAAAAGTCAAAAAAGTGAAAAAAATAAAAAACTGATTGGGCCGCCTAGGCCCCGCCTAGCCCGCCTAGACCCCGCCTAGGCACCGCCTAGGCCAAAAATTACACAGTAAATGGGCGCCTAGCGCCTAGGCGCCCCTAGGCGGCCGCCTAGGCCGATTTTTACAACACTGGTAAAATCCGCAATTATTAAATACATAAGAGTAAACTGCCATTTTAGTCCCTATGATTAGTCAACTTTTGCCATTTTAGTCCAAATAGTTTAAATTTTGTTATTTTGGTCATTATGGTTTCATTTTATTGCCATTTTGGTTATTATGGTTCCATTTTATTGTCATTTTAGTCCAATTAAATTTAATCTCTTGGATGAAAATGGCAAAAATTACCAAACCACTAGGACCAAAATAGCAATAAAATGAAACCATAATGACCAAAATAACAAAATTTAAACTATTTGGAGTAAAATGGCAAAAACTGACAAACCATAGGGGTCAATTTAGTTTTTTTTTGAATGACATTTGATCTCAACGTGTGTACTACTGATTTTCAGGCCATGCCACCAAGGTCTAGTTACCATGACCTCCGTTGAGACCCCACCACTACCCCAGGAGAAAACCGCACCGGAAAATCCCTTGACCTTCCAAGGACCCCTATTTCTTCTTGAGAGGGATTTGAACCCGTTAACCTTCCATTGTAAACCCAAGAGGTACCACTAGGGCAAAGCCTCTTTTGGGGTCCAATCGTCTACTTATCATACGTGTTATTTGTTTTTTCGTTTTGAAATACGAAAAATGTACAGTTGTTTTGTACTTCTTGAAAGATATAATTTGTTTAGGGCTCCCTTTTTTTCAAATAATTACACCTTTTTCTTTTTTATCCATGTACATTTGTTTGGCCGTGTAATAAATCTTTACAGATTCACTTATGGCGACGACATGTCGTTGCGACTAAGGTAAAAAAAATTCTTTGATTTCCTTTACACGTGCTAACATGTCGTCGTTAAAAAGCTCCGTATTTTTGTTGCCTTAGCCGTTGATTGGTTTATTGTGAATGTGTCCAAGATTCGTACGTATTGATTTGCTACGTTTATTAGACAATAAATTCTTTTCCATTTAGCGTACGTACGTGCTGGATCACGACATGGTAAACAATTCCAATTTCCAATACACACGCCCGATAACTTTTCCTACCACATATATAATTTTTACTGAACAGCTAAACGAGTCTTCGGACCCAACAACCCACGCGATGCGACCACAGACCGTAACCAACCCCCGAAAACATTTAAAGCCGGGCGTTGACGAGTGCCGAATCGAGGAACCGCCACACCATCTAGGAGGAAACTCACACTGAGAAAACCCTCTAGCTCACCCAGAACATTTTTTGCTTTAGACGAGACTCGAATCCAAGACCTCTCATTGCTGGTGGTCAAGAAGTACCACTAGGCTATAAGCCCAATGATAATTAAATATAAAATTTTATTCATTAAAAAATAATCAAATTAATTTTTTTGAACGGCATTTGATCTCAACGTGTGAACCACTGATTTCCAGGCCACGTCACCAAGGTCTAGTTACCATGACCTCCGTTGAGACCCCACCACCACCCCAGGAGGAAACCACACCGGAAAACCCCCTAACCTCTCAAAGACCCCTATTTCGCCTTGGGAGGGATTTGAATCCGTGACCTCCCACAGGGGAAGCCAAGAGGGTAACCATTAGGCTAGAAGCCCTTGGTTTAATCATAGTTTATTCATCCGTATGTGCCGTAACAGTTTATTTATTTATTTATAATTTATTTTTTTTATTGGTAGTTAAGAGTGGTACAGTTTATTTCACTTTCTCAAATTCCTCTAGAGTTTAGGGAGCCGATTCGCTCTATATTCTTAGTGGCTCTTCAGATCGGATATCACATTTTGTGCTCCTTTTGCCTAGAATAATATTATCCAACTAGGAAAGTGGCTGACGAAAATATGATTTAGTATATGCTTTATGATTTACAAACAAATTGTGAGAATTAACGTATCATAACAAAAATATAATATTAAAAATACTTTTTGGTTCTTTTATACCAAATACTGAATATTATTTTTTTCAATATTAATCCACCCGAATCGTGCATTGCGTCTTTGGTGTCAAAGAACTACATACATTCTACTTATGAAATTATAATGAATTATAATTGTTTAGAAATGTTCATGTTTATATGGCAAACAAATGTAACAAAAGAGAAAACTTTATGCGAACAAATACGAAGAATTACATATGTTTCCTTTTAAACTTGAATAATTATGTATTTGTTTACATTGCAAACTTTTAATGCATAACATACGATACTCTTCAAGCATTATTTAGGTAAATATATGATTTTACAGGAAACATCAAATAAAAAAAGATATTTGATTAAAAATAGAAAGAGCTAATATAATTTTGATTTGTTTCATGATAATTTAGATACAAATCTTATTTTTTGTACTAAATATTTATTTTTTGTATTATACTTTTTTGTACTGTATTTGTGTGTTTTTTATACTGTATTTTTGTTTTTATACTACATTTTATTCTTTTGCATTAGATTTTTATTTTATATACTATATTTTTTTTATTTTTGTACTAGATTTTGTTTTTTTGTACTTGATTTTGATTTTATATTGGATTTTTGTTTTTATTATTTTCATCATGTTACATATTAAACTTTTATTAGTTTTTACTATTTTTAGGCAAAAATCTCTTCTAAGTAAATCCAACCCTTATGATTTTAAAAGTTTAAAAAGATATATAAAATTTATAATATGACAAAATGGATGAGTTGGATAACATATCAGAATGGGTTTGGGTTAAGATGAGTTCGGGTAATAAGGAGTTTTAAACAAATTCAGTTTGGGTTTAAATGGATTGTTTATAAAAAAGCATCAATTTACTTTAAGTCAAAATGTATTTTAATTAAACAAATAGTCCATTATGATAATTTTTAATGATTTTATGGTTAAATATGTTATTAATCGGTATTAAATGTTTGAAACCATTGCATTCACATAAATTTTAGTATATGTGTTGGATCGGGTTGTTAACTTCAAACAACACTTCACAAGTATTTCTTTTTTTCAATCTAACAAACGCGGAAGTTCTGTTAGAAGGATCTCACAAACACTCAAAGGCAAACAAATAATCTTTGAACAGAAGATAAGAACACAAGAACAAATTTCAAGCTCAAAGATATATTTCTATCAAAGTAATACAAGTGTTACAACTAGCAAGCTCAAGCACACTTATACATGTTTACAATGAGAGGTTATATAGCCAAGGCTATAACCGTATACTTGTAGGAATACAAGCTGGGTATATTAGACAATACATAAAGTAAAGCTTATTCTAGTATCTAAAGTGTCTTAACAGGCTAAGACACTTAATTACAATCATTACAAATATAGACATTGACTTTAGAAAGACTAGCTAAATATAAAAGACATTTAATGTTCTTGATCTTCAAGGCTTCAGATGATCTTTTGCATTTAATGCAGCTGTGGAGAAGTAATGTGTTGTGTCTGACTCTCGGTATGTTATCTTTGTTGTACTCAGACCAGCATGTCTGTTGTCAGCACCTTTTGTACCATAAAAGGTAATCAGCTACAGTCTTTGTCAGAGAATAGTCCTCGAAAGTCTTTGTCTATCATAAGATGATGAGGAGAATCTTCGGAAGCATTCTTTCAGAAGCTTTGAATCTTTTAAGTGTTTGCCTTCCGAAGCAGTTTGTTTTGTACAGCCTTCGGTAGGAGTAAGTTACCCTTCGGAAGCAATGCTGCTTCCGAAGTGTAACTTCTTCCTTCCGAAGGCTGTTTCTCTCTGTAGAGTCTGGTACTTAGACAAAATAGAAGTTTGGTGAGCATCAGCCTTTATTAGTCTTTACAATATGCAACTTGACCCATTTGTGTTAAAACGGCACCTATCTCAACCCATTCTATGTAATCATGTTACCCATTTTAATTCATTATACAATAATTTTCACCCAAACCAACCTATTTTTTTTATTTGAGTAAAGATTGCAACATCTAAAAATTAGTGAAATTACTCATAGCTCAAAGTAAACCTGGCAAATCCAACCTGTTCACTAAATTTTGGGTTATCATGGATCTTGATAATGAGCTTGTGGGTCATTATGGGCAAGATTAAAATGTTTAACGGGTTGTTCTGGGAAAAATTAAAACAAACTAAATTTGATAGCAGGTCAAGATGGTTCGTGAATTTGTGATAAAGGGCTAGACGATTGCAGTTTTGTTGTTCGTCGGAAAGCAAAATAACTACCAACAAGAAAGCAACCTTGAGAACTTGCCAACTAAATCCCACTGATATTCAAATATTTTTAAGTTGATAGAGAATCTAATATGTCTATAAACGAACCGAATGAACACGAATACGAGCATAAACGAACATTGATTTTGTGTTCGTGTCCGTTTGCTAAGAAAATGAATATGTTCATCAAAGTGCTTCTCCAATTGCTCAAGATATCTCTTCGTTCGTTAGAAAATTAAATGAACTGTTTATAAACATAAATGAACACAAACGAATCTAAATAAATGAACAAACATAACTGAATATAAATGAACAAATATAAACAAACACAATTGAACGAACATAAACGAACATAAACAATAAATATCTTAAAAGTAAATACATATTATCCTTAAATTATTAAATTAGATATTAGACGAACATAGATAAATAATAACAAACACAAATAAACAAACATTGCCGAACAGTTCACGGACATAAATAAACGAACATTAGTTGTGTTCATGTTCATATGTTTAATTAAATTAATACAAATTTTTTGGTTGCGTTTATTCATTTATTAAAGAAACGAATATAAATGAATTTTCAGCCACACAATCATGAGTTGTTCTGTTCGTTTACAAGCCTAAATCTAATATTCACCAGAAAACATGTAGGAGACTTGAGCGGTGAAAGAGCGATTTGTGTTATCTACGAATGGATGATCTTACTTTTAGTAATAATTTTGTTACAATTAAACAAATGGTTTCCTGCAGTGATTTACTTATCCCTTACTGTTTTTTTTTAACTACTATTTAGTTCTTTTCTTAATTTCATTGTTAATAAATCAGTCACTTCTAAGTTAGTAGTCTCAAACTAAATTTAATTTAATAAAAATGACCAGCTCTGAGATTATAAATTAAAGGGTCTGGCATATCTAAACCGTTTGCATGTTTTTTTTTAATTTTTTTTGTATTAGTTAGGTATTTCTTAGTATAACCCGTTTTGACTCATGTCTTTTTTTAAGAAAACCCGTTCTGACCTGAACTAAAATGGTCATATCCTAAAACGGTCCATCTTAACCCGAACCCATTCTGGCCCATCACCCAACCCAACCCGCCCATCTTGCCAACTCTAGCTCAAAGTATTATCATTACATGAGAAAACATTATAAAAGAATTTTCTAACGTCTAATTTGTTGTTGTACTTCTTTATTTCTTCACCTTTAATAGGCTAAATGCAGAATCCATTGTAGTTGCCAATGATAATCAACAAGAACCCGATCCATAATCTTTGCAAAAAGTTATATACATTTATAAATATTCATTTATTAAATAGTGAAAAAATTCTTTAGGCTGGTATCTTATTAGGGAATATATACACACACAAATTAAACATCCGTAATTGGAACAATAAAACACGTAAAAAATAATTTATTTTCCTTTTCCATTAAACAGACCCAGCATGCAATAATCAAGTGGTGGGTTCAAGTTCCATTGAAGATAGAATGAATATTAGAAGTATCTGTTAATTATATTTATATGTCTATTATTAAAACTTATATTCTAAATTATATTCTTTAGAAATCCTACAAATTATATATCTGATCGATACTTTTTGTTTAACTGTGCACATCAACATTCTTTCAAACAATTGACATATGAAGACTATAAAATTGAGCTTCAACAGCTTAAAATTTCATCCAGTGATAGAACTCTTCAAAAAACTCGTGGCTCGAGGCTTGCTCGAAAAAGGTTCGGCTTGAAAGATCGACTCGAAAAAAGCTCGTTTAAAACGAGCCGACCCGATCCGAGCCGAGCTGGAGCTAGGGTTGGCTTGGCTCGAGCTCGACTTGTTGGCCTGGCTCGTGGCCCGGCTCGATTTTTAATATATATGTGTATATATATAAGGGATGGTTCCTTTGTTAACCTTTCCTTATTGCGATAACCCCTTAAACCTGGAATTTTTGCGTTTTTTGCCCGAATCTTTTTTTTTTCATGGTCTTTATTATACATCAGATATTCTGATGTAAGTAAGCGTAAGTAGTTACCCTTACTTACACTTGTAAATAACTTCTAAATGGTGATGAATTAGCAAAAACACAAAAAAGAAACCCTCCTATTTATGTATAATAAAGACCATGAAAAAAAAAGATTCGGGCAAAAAACGCAAAAAATTCCAGGGTTAAGGGGTTATCGCAATAAGGAATGGTTAGCATTTGATCCTTCCCCTATATATATATATTAAATTATATACACACACATATTATATTACTCATGCAAACATTTATATTATACATAATATATATATTTATATATATTCAATATATTATAAAAATATATATATATATATATATATATATATATATATATATATATATATATATATATATAGGGTTAGGATATATTGAAAACCTTTTCTTAATGAGAAAACTGTGAAAACTAAATTTGAATCATTAGATTTTTAGATGTGTAGATGAGATTAAAATGGTATTTTTAATTTATTACTTTGATTATAAAATGGTTCTAATAGTACAAAAGGGCAAAAATGTCTTTTACAATTTCTGTACTTTTTGGATTTGTTTTTAATAAAAGTGTACAATACATATGTACACACCACACACGCACGTTTCCAAAGAAATGACCGGCATTTCTTCTTCCTGAAAACAACATCGGCGGACGGCGACGACAGGCGCACGGCGGATGACGGCTACAGCCAACGACGACGGAGTTCGACCACTAGGCGGAGTACGACAACTAGGCGACGGCGGCGCAAAGGCGGAAAACACGATCGAAAATTAAGGGTTTGAAAATCAAAGGGTTTTAGCGTCGTCTTCAACAAAATCACTCTAAAAAACCGTCGGATAAGTTGGAGTTTTCTACATTAACGGTAATGTTATGATTAACATTTGTATAAGCAAAGGGGTTTAGAATCTTTTATAGCAATTTATAGTTTCATTTGGTTATTAACTAGCATCTTGTTTAAATGTTGATTATTCAAAACTTATACTATATTACGTAAAAGTGATGTCATCTAGAAAAAGGAAGAGTGAACGCATTGCAAAAAACTCTTTGGGTAGGTTTACAAACACTGAGGATAATCCCATTGACTTAGATTCAAGTGAGAAGGCCAAGGGTGTTGTGAAGAGGAACTCGAGGGATAACCCTATTAAATTAGATTCCACTGAAAAAGGGAAGGGTATTATGAAGAAGAACATCTCGAAAAAAGGTATAGAACGAATTATTCTTATTGTTTAAGTGATATAACGGATGTCTATGTAGTTTGATATGTTTTTTTTCGATTGAACAGTTTCGGAAAGTGACAACGAAATAGAAGACGAGCGAATCCGTGTAAAGCTGATAAAAAAAGAGGGACCGAGTTATTTTCAAAGGGGGTGCAAATGGTAAGTTCTTTTGTTATGTTGTTGTTTACATATATGTTACATACACAATACTTTACTGTTACATTAAGATTGATAAAATTGAAGGTTAGTTTTATGTTGTTTACATATATGTTACGTAAAAAATACTTTACTTTTACATTAAAATACTGACTTATTGGTTGCATGTGACAGTTTGAGTTACAATTTTCTTTATTGTTTCTCTTGTATATGACATTGATGAACATAAAACGATGAAACAAAAAAAAAACAAAAACAAAAAGGTAACAACAAACAAATACATAATAAACTAGTTTGTATTACATGGTATTGGCAAATTTGTGACATGTTTATTTGAATAAGATGTAGGCAAATCCACACTATTTGACAGTGACAGCGATGATGAACAACCTCTCTCAAGTTTGAGAAGAAAAGTTGATGGTTCAAGAAAACTGGATGTTATCCGTTTCAAGAAACCTGGTAAATTAATAATCATGTAGTTTACGTAAATTGATTTGTTTTTGTAAATCCAATATAATAAGGTAGTAGAAGGGGGTAGAATTGATGGGTGAGTAAAACTTTGGTCACCATTTTTTTGAATTGGTGTGTGTTACAAACAAAAATTTTTGTAAATTCAGCAGTTGAAGACATGGTAAGACCGGAAAAGCAAAAGCCTATGACCAAGAGGGAAAAAGGTGAAATGTCTTTATCGAAATACAAAAATGTATTGTTTACAGCACATTTAATGTAGATGATTCTTTGCAGGTATTGTCCGTACTGCGCCTGAAAATATTAAAAAGTCGAAAGGTAATGTTGGTTTAAATTATATCACGTAAGAAACGATTTAGATAAAAATAGTTTTGTTCTTCATTCTGTTAGTTGTTACGTGTTACATGTCTATTACTATTATATTAATGTTTCTTTAAATTATACATATATATTACGTCGGTATATTGTAAGTGTTACGTGTCTATTACTATTGTGTTAATTTTTCTTTAAATTATATCAAGTAAGAAAGGATTAAGATAAAATTAGGTTTGTTGTTCAGTCTGTTAGTTGTGTTTAATGTATTTGTTACCGTGAAGTTTTTTTAATTAATATGTTGGTTACGTATTTCAGGTAAAGAAAAACTGACTGGTAGCGATCATGAGGATCTTAAAAAGGCAAAAGGTACCATTACATTGAAATTTTTCCATGTGTTTGTGCATATTATACCTATATGTTACGTGTGTGTTACAAATTTTTTAATGTTGCTTTAAATTATATTACGTTAGAAAGGATTTAGATTAAAAATAGAGTTGTTCTCTTTGTTAGTTGTGTTTAATGTATTTGTTACTGGTGAAGTTTTTGAAATTAATATGTTGGTTACGTATTTCAGGTAGTGACCATGAGGATCTTAAAAGGGCAAAAGGTACCATTTCATAACAATTTTACCATGTGTTTGTGCATATTATACCTATATGTTACGTGTGTATTACAATTTTGTTTATGTTGCTTTAAATTATATCATGTAAGAAGGGATTTAGATTAAAATACGGTTGGTTACGTATTTCAGGTAAAGAAAAGCTGACGGGTAGCGACCTTGAGGATCCTAAAAGGACAAAAGGTAACATTTCATTAAAAGGTTACCATGCGTTACGTCTGTTATACATATATGTTACTTCTGTGTTACTAAGTTGTTAAACAATAAAAGAATGCAATTTGGCATGAATGGACTGGAAAAAAATATGATACACATATGCTATCTTGTAGGTTACGAATAAAAGATTATACATATATGTAACGTGTGTATTACTATTATGCTAAAGAATAAAATAATGCATGAGCTAACTTAAAAAATATGGTACAGATATGTTACATGTATTTTTCTATTCTGTAACAATAATAAAACTTATGGGTTACGTTTAATTTTCGATTAGAATAATAAATAGTGTTACAACAATGGTATGGTACATATATGTTACATCTATATTAATATTCTGTTACAATAGTTACTGTTATTTTACACTAATAATGTGCTATCTTGTAGGTTATGAATAAAATATTATACATATATGTTACGTGTGTATTACTATTATGCTAAAGAATAAAAATAATGCATGAGCTAACTTAAAAAAAATGGTACAGATATGTTACATGCATTTTACTGTTCTGTAACAATAATAAAACTTATAGGTTACGTTTAATTTTCGATTAGAATAATAAATAGTGTTACAAAAATGGTATGGTACATATATGTTACATCTATATTAATATTTTGTTACAATAGTTACTGTTATTTTACACTAATAATGTGCTAACACGCCATCTTTAAAAGCAAATGCCCATGGTACTGGTCGTGAGAAGGAACCCAGGAAGTTAAATGTGCCAAAGAAGGTTATGTAGCAAAACAAAAAAAAAATTGAACTGGTTGAAACGAGTGGGGCGAGGAAGTGGATGGTTCTTAATTTGTAGGTCCTCACCTGCTCAGCTTTTTAGATGTGTTAAGCTCTTGAGGGACAAACAAAAAGAAGATGTTCGGCAAATGGGGTTTGGGAGTTTGTTGAAATTCAACATAGATGGTATCCCATCAAGGATGGTGCATTTTGTAGTTGATAGGTTGAAAAGTAAGAAGATGGAAATCATTGGCAGAAGCGGTAGTCTGAAAATTACACCACAGATGATTCATAGATTGTTGGGTGTGCCAATTGGTGGAATCAAGATTGAGTCTATTGTTCCATTAGAAGTTTTAGATGAATCTGTTTGTCAATGGAGGAGACAGTATGAAGGCAGGCTCATAGCTATTAGGGAAATTGTGGAAAAAATAGAAAGTGCCGAGGACGAGAACACATTTGACTTTAGGATGGACTTCCTATTGTTATTTATGACTATTCTAGTAGAATGTCATAAAAATGGCAGGGTCAGAGAAAATATTCTGAGGTATATCACATCTGAAACTGATTTCTCGAAAATGATTGGTGTGATTACATATTTGAAAGCATCAAAAGTTGCAAAATGGGATGGTCAAGAGATGACAATAATTCTCCCTTCAATGGCCCGCTCACAATACTGACGGTATTATTTCAATAATAAAATTTTCTATTTAAAAATTTTATTGTATGAAAAAATAAGTAAACAATTTTTTTTTTACACAGCTAATTTACGTTGACGGGTTTGAGTGTAAGGGCATATCGGTTGACAAAAAAATGGAACCGATAGAGTTCTGGAACAAAAATAGACTGAAGATAAGGGAAGATTGGGAAATTAAACATGGAGGGTTTGGGAGAGGGAGTTTGAAAGAGGAATTGTTAGAGCAAGGTTCAGCTGGTGATAATGGTCAGCCAAACGTGGGAACAATTGAGGTATAGTTTTTTTTTATTAATAAACTAAATTTTTATCCAAACTATCATTAAGTATGATATTTATTTTTACAGGACAGCTTGGCATGTGTGAGGAAATATATCGTTCAATGGGAATCTTTGAAAGGTGAAATTGAAAAAAAAAATGGTAGATTTGTTCACAAAAAATAAAGACAATGAGGAAATCCAAACAGTGATCGCATGCTATGAGAGTTTGCTTGAAAAAAAACCTACTTGGAGTGTATGTTTGGATGAATCTGCTGACGGTTACGCAGAGGTGCACGCTGTGTTAAAAAGTTTAGATCTCGAACAGGGACAACCATCACGAGGCTTAGAAGGTGCTGACAGTCATGGTGAAGATATAATAATTGCTTGGATTATTCTTGTTGAAATTACATTAATGTTACGTCTTTTTTACTCTACACTTACATTAATAACTCATCAACCACATATAGATGCTAAAACAACCGAATACTGGGGGACTGGTTAGGGGATTATGAGGACTTGGAAATATTCTAAGTCTAAGGATGGCTTATAATGGCACGATGTAATGATATAGGTTCTTAAGGCTTAGCTAAGGAGTTCGGCTAAGAAGACAGGAACCTACTACCAGGTGAGTTCTAGACGCCCTATTTACACTTACTGTTTTGGGCTGGCATACATGCTTATTGTTATGTTATGTGATTATGTTATGATGATTAACGAATGATGTTATGTCATGAGGATGTATGTATGAATACGTATTACACAGGATGAAATGTGTCTGGCAATATGCTAATGTATGATACGTGCATGGTAAATGAGTTATGATGACATAACATGTTAATGATTATAGGAGAGCATGCATTCTGATGTTAACTAAGACAATAGTTAATAGACGCCATGACGAGGTCCTAGAATACTAGGATGCATTATATGCTAGCATGATATGAAAATATGATGCCATGATGTATAAACAATGAAATGATGCTAGCATTACATGATGTCATGATGTATGATAAGATGCTATGATGCTTGCATGCTATGTATGTGATGATTGAACGATATGATGAATTCCTAAGCTGTTAGGATAATATAAAAGATGTTATGATGATAGAATGATATGATGAAGTCCTAAATGTAGGATAATGATAGAGGCTAGCATGTTATGATGTGAAGACTTTGTTATGATGATGAGACGTTACTAAGTCTAAAATGTTATGAATATGATATATGATGATATACTAGTAGTATATCCCGTATGATGAATGAATGATGACCCTATACGTGTGATAGGATATGTATGCATGATGCACTAGTAGTTGTACTAGTAAGTATGGACGATGACCTGAACATATCAGGATATGAACAGCCGATCGGGCTATAAACATGAGAGTCGATCGGACTATAAACATGGTAAGAGCCGATCGGGCTATAAACAAGGAGTCGACCGGACTATAAACATGAGAGTCGATCGGACTATAAACATGGAGCCGATCGGGCTATAAACATGGAGTTGACCGGACTATAAACATGAGAGTCGATCAGACTATAAACATGGAGCCGACCGGGCTATAAACATGGAGCCGACCGGGCTATAAACACGGAGCCGACCGGGCTATAAACATGGTAAGAGTCGATCGGACTATAAACATGGAGCCTTGTTGAGAGGCCCCGAGCCCCTCGGTTAGCAAATCATCATATCCATAGTCCTTAAACCATATTTACATTACTATAGCAGCGGAATTTAAGCTGATTACATAAGTAGGTACACATTAAAATATAACCCACTCTTCCAACAGTTATATAATACAGCCAGTCTATGCCAGGGGTAGTCTTCAACGTATGCCATGAGCCTTCCTGGTCTCCTTTCTCAAACTATTCAACCTGATATGCATGTAAAACAAGTCAGCTTTATGCTGGTGAGTTATAAGTTCATTTCTTAGAAAAATCTTTATTCATTCATGTCATCACATGACATAATTTAAATACATTGCATACATGTTCTCATATCATAGTTTCATAACATACATAGCATTATAACATAATTACATAACATACATATCATCATAACATCATTCATACGGTGAAATTCCTTCACCGTCAACTGCTGACCCTGAAGTCAAACAGGCTTGTGCAGCACAAGGCTCTATAACTATCAACCCGAAGTCGATAACTTATACATGCATAAGATTTCATCAACTGGCGACACACAGTCGGCAGGCCCGTGTTTCCACAGGACTCTTTAAACATCATAAGCAAAAGCGGCTCCTTTCACCGCTGTGCTCAAGTTTTGCCCAACCGCAGCTGGCAAAACCACATTTCCTCCTCGACATCAGTCGAGTGTCTTACATTTCCTCCTCGACATCAGTTGAGTGTCTTACATTTCATCCTCGACATCAGTCGAGTGTCTTACATTTCCTCCTCGACATCAGTCGAGTGTCTTATACAAAAATTATCATTTCTTTCTCAACCGCAGTTGAGACTTAAAGCCATTCGTTATATCTCAGCTGAGATTCTTAAAATCATTCACTTCTCAACCATCGTTGAGACTTAATATATTCTTTACATCTCAGCTGAAATTCTTAAAATCATTTACTTCTCAACCGTAGTTGAGACTTAAAACATTCTTTACTTTAAAACATTCTTTATCCGAAAATATACTTTTCCTGAAAACATGCTTTACCTGACCATAATCAGGTTAAAATCACTTTCATACAATAACTTTATACATACATACAATCATTTTCATAAAATAACTTTATAACATGCATATCAGCCCAAAATGATAAAACATTTAAAACATGGCTATAAGAACTCACTTGATATCTTACGGTAGCAAGATTCCTTGTAAACTGGTACTAATGGTGTAATTCTGCATTAGTTTACACTTAATAAGTTATTTATGTTTTAACCTACTGATTAGATCTTTCTGAACGTTCAATGTCAAAGACATTGCCTTGAAAGTCATCAAATAGTTAATGTTGTTGATTATAATGCTAAAACAGTTCCTAAACAGATTAATGGCTTAGAAATGATCAATCCTTATCATTGATTACCCAGATATCATGAAATATCACAATGTAGTCTTAGAATAGGTTTAATAACCATGTTTAACATACTAATCTGACAGTTATCATAAACATCAGATAATCGTTCCAATGAGTATGTTAATGATTGTGATTAGTTTGAAACACTTAGATTTAACCTTTGCATTTCAAAGATTAACCAAGCTAATCAGCTACATTGTCATAATCAAATGGATTAAACCATTATACTTATATTTGTGATTTCATGCAAACCTGGCATTACAACGGATCAAAACAAGGATTTAACCGTTAGAACATCGTGTTCTTCATTTCTAATCAATCCTAGCCATCATATAGGCAATAATCAACAATCCTAACTATGTCATTATGTTCAAAATCAGGATCTAATCAATCAAAATCAAACTAGAATGTTAAAAACTAATCATTACCTAATCAGACGAATTTCTGCAGCTAAAACAACGATCAGGACTTGTAAACACGTTCCCTGGTGCGATCGGTGACTTCTGATGGCTTCAGAATAGTGATTTGATGAGAAAGTTTCGTCTGATGTTCGACTGGTGGTGTTCTTGTTCGAGATATGAAGATGAGATATAATTTTCATGAAATCGGATGAAAAATATCAACTTATTCCACCGCCCCACCCGTCGCGTACCGCGACAAGGAGCCAAAAAGGGCTTCGCGTACCGCGAAGAAATCCGGAGAATCTCAGATATTTTTGGTCCATCGCGTACCGCAAAGGATCCTCAACCTCTCCGTCGCGTACCGCGACGAGTCCAAAAGTTCCATACTTTCGAAATTTTCTTTGTTTTTCGATTCCGGGCATTCCCGAACTCCGTTTCGTACACGGTTTTCGCCCACGTTCATCATTTCTCGTGTACCATCAACCTGTAGTAATTTCAATTGTCAACTCAACGTGGATTTCATATACGATCAAATGTGCTAAATCTTTGGTTGTTACAAATCTACCCTCCTTACAATAGGTTTCGTCCTCGAAACCTGTTACGTTTCAAATAAATGTGGGTAGAGTCGTTTCATTTCGTCTTCAGTCTCCCATGTAGTCTCAGATCCTTTTCGGTATTTCCATTGAACCTTAACTTGTCTAATCGCCTTGTTACGTAATCGTTTTTCCTTCGTGTCAACTATTGCAACTGGTTCTTTTATGTAGTTTAGCTTCTCTTCAACTTCAATGTCTTTTAACGGTACATATGCTACATCATCCGCCAGACAATTTCTCAAATGTGAAACGTGAAATGTCGGATGAATTCCACTTAATTCATCTGGAAGATCTAATCGGTAAGCTACCTTACCGACCCGTGCCATTAATTTATCTTGTAATTATTTCTTTCACAAATAATTCAGACAGTTTCTCCGACGTATAAGTCTCACGTATAGGCAAGAAATGAGCACTTTTCGTCAACCGGTCTACAATTACCCAAATAGCATCATGACGTTTCACCGTAAGAGGTAATTTAGTAATAAAGTCCATGGTTGTAGGATCAGATGTTCTCATTTGATCAATAGCAGCGGAATTCAACGATGAATTAGCTCAATGTTAGCAAGAACAAAGTTAATTCAATCAAACAGTAAAGCACAAGTTTGTTATAGAAAGAGAATTTCTGCAAAAGGAATAATTCTTTCAATCGCAATAACTTCGTTACCAAATTCAATGTGTCAACTGCCCTAATATAAAAGCAGTGACGTCTGATGATGTCACAAGATGTTGACATCTAACAGACAAAATATAACTACTGAAAATAACTAAACTACTGAAAGAAGACTACAACATCTGATGAGTAAAATACTCATCAGACTTTTTACAAGTATTGAAAGGAAACTACTGAAGACTAAACTAAACACCACAACAGCTGAAAGCTAACACTTCAGCTGTTGTGAACAACGTCTGAAGACTTGTTCTTCAGAGCTTGTAACTCTTCAGATCTTCTCTTCAACAGTTGTTTGTCTTCAGCCTTTGTGTCCTTTTTCAGTTGTTGTGAGCCTGTGGGACTTAGAGGATTTTCTGATCAGGCTCATTGGTTCTTTTGGTCCAACAAACTCCCCCTGAACCAATGCAGCCAAAACCTCTAATTATTAGTTGTCCCACTTATTGTTGATTTTCCAGGCAGAAAGATGTGTCTTTTTCCTTAGAGATCAGCTTCTAAGATGACCAATTAAGTGTAGGCCTGGATGACAGCAGCTTCAGAAAATCTAACAGTTGAAGAATGAGAGAGAACTCCAATTGGGGAATGGACTAAGAGTTGTTGCTCTCTCATTGAAGCTACTGCCCATGCACAAGTTTGAAAGATTCTCTGACATAGGCTTCCAGAAGAACTACTTGATCTTCAATGGTTAGTTGCTCTGGCTCACCTTCAAAAAAGAACTCAGGTCCATAGTATTCAGAGAGATACCTGCATGTGGACCCATTGTGCAATTCAATCCTTGTGATTTCTCTGTATACGAATTCATCTGGATGTTTTCCTTCAAGGAACAGTTGTAGCTCATTCTTCTTTACCCCTTCCATCCTTTTGTATACCAGCCCCTTCTTGATCATTTTGTATTCCAATAACTTAGAAGCTGGCATCTTAGCATTGTAGAACTTTTTAAAATCATCAATGATTTCCCAAGGGTCCATCACAAACCCAGCCATAATGTCAGCACTTATCACCCTTTTGATTCTTCCTATGTATTCTTGTGGAATGTTTCTTGTGTGTATCCTGTGTTGCACCCTTGGGTCAGGCCATACCCGGATTACATCTTTCCTGTACTGGAAGGTATGCCTTAGTGCAAACAGTCTTTGTGCTTCCTTTCTCATGACTGTTAGTGAAGAAGTCTGAGGGTAGTCTTTATCTACCAATCTTAGAATCTTGTCATCATATACTCTCTGACTTTCTTCTTCTTCTATCTTTACCTTCACAGCTTCCATCTGAGATTCAGGTGTCATCTTTGAATGTTGTCCAAACACCAAAGGCTTTTCAGGAATATAGTTGGCAGGCAATGTTACTACTTTCTTTTGAACAACCAATTCTGAACCAATTTTTGATGATTCAGGTTTATGAACTTTTGCTTTAATTACAGAGGAGATAGGAAGCCTGTCTTCCTCATCAGATTCCTCCTCTTCTTGAATCCTTAAGAATCTCCTCTTCTTAGGAGGAGCACCAACATTAACAACTTGAGCAGAGGTTACTTGTTCAATTTCTTTCTCAGCACTTTTCTCTACATTAACTTGCTCAACCTCCTCCTCAGCAACAGTAGCAACCTCAGCATGTTTATTCTTCTTTTGTCTCTTGTATGTAACTTGAATAGCTGGAGACCTTTCAACTGGAGACCTTTCAGATACATTATCTTCATCTTCTTTTCTTTGCCTTTTAGAAGCTGAAGCTGAAGCTGAAGCTGAAGCTGAAGCTGAAGCTGAAGCTGAAGCTGAATCTGTTCCTAACTCCCCCTTTTTGGCTGCAGGGGAAGAAGGAGTGTGAATAGAAGTAAGCTTGGCAGTCACAGCAGCATCTACCATTTGCTGTATTTGAGATTGTGAGGGTAGCCTCTCATCAAGGGCTTGAGTTATGATGGTCTTTAGTAAGGGAGTGATGAGAGGGATAATTGTGAGAAGGACAGCAGCTAATGCCTCTGGGGGGCTAGAACCCAAAGGATTAGTGCCTGAAGCAGAGGCTGGTGGCTTGTTAAATTGTGGAATAGAGGTGGAAGTGTTTGTGTGACCTTCAAGATTAGAAGGTGCCATCTGTGGGGTAATAAGGGAAGATGGTCTTTTGTCCTTGGACATCTTGGTGAGTAGCTCATTGAGCCTACAGACCTCAGCCTCAAGGAGTTTGTTCTGTTGCAGAACATCAGAAAGGGTCCTTTGGTCATCAGTAGCCTTGGCTAAATCATCTGACCTCCTGATAGTATCAGGATCTACCTGAGTTGAGTGTGGCTCAACATGCTCAGGTGCCCCTTTTTCTTGGAACTGGGGACTTCCAACCTCAGGGGTAATCCCTTCATCAGTTGTTGCCTCTGACAGGGTCTTAGCTATGTTACTACTATCAAGCACTCCAAATGATGGAAGTGAAGAAGTAGCAGCCCTGTCAGATATCAGAATCTCTCTTTCCACACTAGGAGATCTGATTTGGTAGTCAAAGTCCTGTGGGTTATCAGAGACACTTTGATCCTCCCCCTCAATGTGGGAGCTAATCCCAGTAGTGATAGGTGTCTGGGTGGGGATAGGAGTGTTCAACTGATCCAGGATTTGTTCAATGACAAAAGTTGGGCTTTGTTGGGTGGTTTCCATAGGATTTGGCTGTGAAGCAGAATGCACCCGGGGAGAGTGGTGCTGTTCAATAGAAACCTTTTCAACTGAAAGAGGTTCTAGAAATGTGTCTGCCCCTTCAATGGTTGCACCAGGTTCCTGTTGAGAGGAATCCTGGGCGGTTTGAGCTGGTGGAGTCTGATGGACCACTGGTTGACTACTCCCAGTGGCCATATCATGCCTTGGTGAGGCATGGGCAGACTCAGGGGACTCATTTCCCTGAGCAGCCTTTTGGGCTTTTTGGATTTTGGTTTGGTGGGGACTTTGGATTTGGATGTAGAAGTGGAGACTGTGGGTTCCCTCTGCTTGGGTTTTAGCTTTCGGGCAGCCTCTTTGAGAGTGGTGTTGGTGTTGTGTCGGGAATATACCTCCAGTAGAACAGCTGGAGCAGAGATCCCCTGACCAACAAGGCCATTGTGCTGTAACTGTTTTTCTATGATGGCCATGATAAATCGTGGATAAAGTAGCCATCTAGAAGAAACAGGCTTACCAGCATGTTCAGTTAATTCTGAAAACAATATTTGTGAAAAGTTTAGTTTTTGAGATTCCAGAATTGAATACAATACCTGTTGCCACCTGGAGGACATTTGGTCCCATGAGGAAGATTTCGGAGCCAAGCAAATGTTGATCATATGAAATATCAGACGCTCCGGATCATTGAAATTCTTCTTGTACAGAGTTGAATCACTTAGGTCACCTTGGTATTCATGACTTGTGAAACAGAGATCAAGTTGGTTCTTTGGGAATTGGGTGAGTAAGTTCGCATCATCAAGTTGGAGAACCTCCCTTAGTTCAGCTGGACTGATGTGCACATTATGACCATTTACTGTTGAACGAAGAGATATCACACCAGTGCCGATGTTGATGAGCTCGACATTCATCCAAAATTGATGAATGGATTCAACATGAAGTGTGGGATTTATGAGAAAGGCGGTTTGGAATTGGGATGCATTCATTAAGTTAACTGCTTCATCAAACTTGGACCAGAAAGGAGATTTGGTGAGGTAGGCGACAGAGTTATGACGAGGTTTAAGGTTCATGGTCGCCATGGAAGCAGAGACTTGAGAGGGAAGATAGGTTTTTGAAAAAGGTTTAAAGTTCTGAGAAAATGATAATGAAACAACTGAAGAAGGTTTGAGTTAAATAGAGAAAACAACAGAGGTTGAAACATCTGAAGAGTAAAGGTACTCATCAGATGTTGTCGACAGATTTTGTTAATCAGTTGTTTTCAGCAGTTGCTCATCAGATGTTGTGAAAAATGTGTTCATCAGAACTTGTGAACAGAATTTGTTCATCAGGCGTTTGTGATAGATTTGTTCATCAGAACTTGTGAACAGAAGATGTTCATCAGCATTTGTGAGAAATATTTGACCTTCAGTACTTAGTGAATCAACACCCATCAGTACTTGTAACTTAGAGTATTGATAAAGGTCATATCTGTCCTTGAATCAGTACTTCTGATATTTATCAGTATTTACTGAAAATATCAAAAAGTTCAAGGTGAATAAAGAAAATTTTATTGTTAACAGAAAATGTAATATTTTTGGATTTTTGAAAATTGAAAGTTTATTTGTGGAAAAACCAATCTATTCAAGTTGCAGCATACCAAGCCTTAGAACTAAATTTTGAAAAGTGGAGGTGTCTAAAGGCTTAGTAAAGATGTCTGCAAGCTCATCAGCACTAGGAACAAACTTTGGATCAATCAGACCCTTTTCAAAACAATCTCTTATAAAATGATGTCTGATCTCAATATGTTTGGTCCTAGAATGCTGAACTGGATTCTTGACAATACAAAGAGCTGAGGCACTATCCATTAACAATGGTGTCTTAGACTCTTTGATGCCATAATCCAAGAGTTGAGTCTGAAGCCAGAGAATTTGTGAAGTACAACTTGCAGCAGCAATGTACTCGGCTTCAGCAGTGGAAGTGGCCACAGATGTTTGTTTCTTACTTTGCCAAGAAACCAAACAGTTTCCTAGAAACTGACAACCACCAGAGGTTGATTTTCTGGTAAGTTTGCAACCTGCATAGTCACTATCAGAGAAAGCAACCAGCTTGCAGGAATGCCCATTGGAGTACCAAATTCCCAAAGATTGAGTGCCCTGCAAGTATCTGAAAATTCTTTTCACATCAATTAAATGAGATTCTTTAGGTGTAGCCTGAAATCTAGCACAAACACATGTAGCAAACATAATGTCTGGCCTAGATGCTGTGAGATACATCAAGGACCCAATCATACATCTATATAGAGTTTCATCAACTGATTTACCTTTCAAATCTGCATCAAGTTGTGTGGTGCTGCTCATGGGGTTAGAACATGGTTTACAGTTTTGCAAATCAAATTTCTTTAACAAATCTTTTGTGTATTTGGCTTGATGAATGAAAATGCCATCAGTACTTTGTTTGATTTGAAGACCCAAGAAAAACTGTAATTCCCCCATGGCACTCATTTCAAAATGTTTGGTCATTAACTCAGTGAAATCAGCACACAACTTTGGATCAGATGAAGCAAATATAATGTCATCAACATAAATTTGAACAAGTAGCTTATGTTGTCCTACATTCTTTATGAACAAAGTTTTATCAATGGAGCCTCTAGTGAAATTATTTTTAAGAAGAAAAGTGGATAGAGTGTCATACCAGGCTCTAGGTGCTTGTTTCAACCCATAAAGAGCTTTATCAAGCTTGTACACCCAATCAGGATGTTTATTGTCCTCAAAACCTGGTGGTTGACACACATACACTTCCTCTTTTATTTTACCATATAAGAAAGCACTTTTGACATCCATTTGAAAAACTTTTAATTTGTGTAAGGCAGCATATGCTAAAAACAATCTAATTGCTTCCAGTCTAGCTACAGGGGCAAAAGTCTCATCATAATCAATACCTTCTTCCTGAGAGAACCCCTGTACAACCAGTCTGGCCTTGTTCTTAACTATTTGACCATTTTCATCAGTTTTATTCCTAAACACCCATTTAGTGCCTATTGCACACTTACCTTGGGGTAAAGGAACCAGCTCCCAGACTTGTTGTTTCTTGAACTGCAACAACTCCAACTGCATAGCTTCCACCCAGCCATTGTCTTTGAGTGCAGTGTGATAGTTCTTTGGCTCTTGTTGACTGACAAATAAGGCATAGAGACAAAAGTTTGATAATTGACTTCTTGTGGAAACACCTGCAGAAATATCACCAAGAATTTGAGATAATGGATGATCTTTCAGTTCTTGATATGGAATAAGATCAGTGCAAGTGTTTGCTGGGGGTTCAGCTGCTGCAGATGTTGATGAAGAACCAGGGAACAATTCAGCTGGAATTTCAAATGATGTGGAAGAATCCAGAATTTCATCAGCATTTGTATTTGGAGGAGCAACTGGAGCAGGAGGAGCATCAGATTTAGCATACAATGGTAGATTATCACTAAATCTGAACAGATGAGTACTTTCATCTTCATCATCCGGACTTCCGTGTGTGGTTTCTGTAGAAGCTTTTGGTGGATCTGCTTTAAGTACCTCATGTGCTTCACCAATAGGCTCAACTGGAAATTCATGTTGCAAGATGTTAAGATCAAACATCTCAGCAGGATTTTGAGGAATGGAGTCTTTTGGACACTCATTGAATTTAACATGAAGAGTTTCTTCAACAATCTTTGTTCGACAATTGAACACTCTATAAGCCTTGCAAGTTGAAGAGTAGCCAACAAAATATCCTGCATCAACTTTTGAATCAAACTTTGTGAGTTGATCTTTGGTGTTAAGGATATAACATGGACACCCAAAAGCTCTGAAGAAAGAAATTAAAGGGGTTAGAGAGTGAAGTATTTCATATGGAGTTTTCAACCATCTTTGATTTACTAGAACCCGGTTTTGCACATAGCAAGCTGTGTTGATGGCTTCTGCCCAGAAGGTCAAAGGCAGGCCAGAATCAGCCAGCATTGTTCTGGCAGCTTCAATCAAGGTTCTATTTTTCCTTTCTACAACTCCATTTTGTTCAGGAGTTCTGGGAATACTGTACTGCCTCTGAATTCCCTTTGACAAATAAAATTCATCCAAAATGTGATATCTAAATTCTGTGCCATTATCACTCCTTACACACTTGACAGGTATAGAATATTGCTTTTCAACATACAACACAAAGTTCATAATAGCCTTGGCAACCTCACCTTTTGAGTGCAAGAAGAAAGTCCAGACAAACCTTGAGTAGTCATCTACAATAACTAGACAATACTTCTTCTTTGCCATAGACATTATCTGAACTGGCCCAAACAAATCAATGTGCAACGTGTTCAAACAACCAGTGGATTTGGAATCTCCAATTGGAGGAAAAGAGACTTTGTGTTGCTTTCCTTTCATGCATAAAGTGCAATTCTCATCACAACTAAAATCCTTTAAGGGAAGACCTCTAACCAATCCATGTTTCACCAATTGATTCATGTTTTTGATGTTCACATGACCTAATCTTCTATGCCACAGATTGGACTCCTTGAAAGAAGCCTTAGAGAATAAACAAGGATGACCTTTAACAGAGATTTTCTTTGATAAATCAAAGGCATATACCTTTCCTACTCTGCTAGCCTTAAGGAGTGTATACTCATCTAAAACTTTTCCAATCAGAGGCAACACATCAGAAGATAAAATCCTACAATCTTGCTTGGTGAAAAGAGAAATATGACCCTTATCACACATTTGACTAACACTCAGAAGATTATACTTAAGATTCTCAACATGATTTACATCATCAAACCTAATCTCACCATTTGTTACCATACCTTTCCCTATAATGTAACCCTTAGCATCATTTCCAAAGGATACAAATCCCTTCCTTCCTGTAAAATAGTCATTAAGAAGAGATTTGCTCCCAGTCATATGCATGGATCCTCCACTGTCAACATACCAGATGCTATTTTGGCATGCTGAAGGACCCTGCATACACCAACACACTCAGTTAGACTTTGGGACCCAAACCAGTTTGGTTTTGGGTCTGTTAACACATGAAGAAACAAGATTAACATTTTCATTTGAACTAACACTTGAATCATTCTGGTCAAAAGATTTAACCTTGGTTTTTGACCTTGGTTTCTTCTTATGAAATGATGCCTCTGCTAGATTGACTCTTCCTAGCAATTGTTGCATCATTAACATTAGTTGATTATGGTTTTGTGACAACATTTTGATTTCATTAGACACATTAGGACCTGACTTTTGATTTTTGTGTTTGATCACCTTAGTGTGCTTAATTGATGAAGAATCTTTCAAGTGTTGTTTCTTTGAATCTGGAACAACTCCTTTACCTTTCTTGGAGTTACTTAATTCATTTCCTTGTGAGGTTTTTCCAGATTTTGAAACTACTGATGATTCTGGTACAAACTTGGAACTAAATTCATTTTTCATTTTGAGTATGTTCTTGTTTTTGTTCTTAATTTTATTGAATTTAGAACCTTTCCTGTACCAGCATGCATCAGAGGAATGATTAAACAACCTACAAATTTCACAAGGCACCCTCTTTTGTTTCTCCTTATGAGTATCGACAAGTACTGAAGACTTAGAGACAGAATTTTTCTTCTTCAGTACTTGTGTAACATCAGACTTTGTAGACTTTTTGACAACAACTGATGTGTTGATAACCTCTGAAGAGTTATTCTTCAGTACTTGTCTATCAACACCATTGTCATCAGCAGTTGTAACATTACCAGCTTTTTCTATAACTGCTGATGAGACACTTTGGCTTATCAAAAGCCGTGCATCTTTCTCTCCAGTGCCATGCCCATCTGACTCAATCAGTTTTAAATTTAATGCATTGAAAACTTTTTCATCAGGATTAATCTCAACTAAGACACTATCCTGACATGAGTCATTCTGAATGACATTTGTACACCCAATTGAATAAGAATATGTCTCAATATCCACAGTGTCAGACTCAGATTTGCATGCACTTAACTCACTTTCAAATGATTCTTCAGCATCAGACTTTTCTGAAGATTTGGTGGATTGGTATACACTGTCCCCTTCAGACTCACAATCAAGATTTTTTGGTGTATAATCAGCTGGGGGGGCAGTGTGATTGTATCCAATACCAAACTTCACATTGGATGCTGTTTGCTTGTTTAACAGCAACTCAAACCCCTTACAAGATTCAACCCATTTTGCACATTCTACTTGGGTTGCTGCAAGTGTTTGTTTCAGATCATTGTGTTTTACAAGCATGACTTCCACCCTAGCCTTTTCATCAGACAATTGACACTTGAGTTTATAAATTTCAGACTCTTTTTCATTCAAAACTTTCTCAAATTCAGTTTTATTCTTTGTCATGACCCTTTCTAAATCCAACTTCTCATTGATTAACTCAACATTGATTTCTCTAATGGAAGCAAATGCTGAAACACAAGACTCTGAACACAACTTAGCTTTGGATTCAGATGATACCTGGGATGTTGAAGAAGTTGAACTTGAGGTGTCAGTTGAATCAATAGCCATCAAAGCAAGATTCCCAAATGGATTGTCTCCACCATGTGGACCAGCTTCAGAGTACATCTGCATATTGAAATCAGATAAGTCATCAGGTAAACTACTCCAATCAGCTACTCCAGGGGTGAAGAAGCTCTGATGTTGTTGTTGTTGAGGCTGTTGATTGGTTTGTGATTTGCTGGGATCAGGAAGAACAGGGGATTGTGAAGGAATTAATGCTGGAGTGTGAGTAGGTTGAGGCATGTAAAAGCATGGATATGGATAAGGCATGGGACTTTGTGGTACAAAATGAGCTGGATAAAATTGTTGTTGACCAGACCCAGAAGATTGTTGTCCTTTGTTTTGTGGGTTATTGCTAGGAAAGGTCACAAAGGGTGCAGAGGAACTAGGTCCAGTAGATTTGCACTCTCTAGCAAAATGACCAAGCCTGTGACACTTGTGGCATCTCAACTTCCCTTTGTCAAAACCAACTTTGGTTTTGCCAGATATGCCGGGAAATTTTCTTCCAGTTCTTTTGTAGAACTTTTGAGATCTGATGTTGATTAATGCCATCTGACTTAAAATATCCATTTCCTCCAGATCATCATCTGGGATTCCTTTCAAGTCATCCATCACAAAACACAGATTATCACCATAATTTCCTGCATTTCCATCAACTCCCACAAAAGCATGTTCAACATTGTTAGTAGAGAAATCAATATGTTCATCATAAGAACATTCAGACCCATTAAACTCGGACTCTTGACCAATCAAAGCAGTATTTCCGGGAATAAAGTCATCAGTGAGCTTGCCAGATGAAGACAGCTTTCTTTTCTGTTCTACCTCTCTCTCAAATGTTAAGAGTTTCCCATGGAGTTGGGTGAGAGATAGATGTTCTAGATTTGCACTGGAGCGTAGGATGATAGTATAAGTATCCCATCTCTTAGGCAATGATCTAAGAAACCTGTTGTTCATCTGACTATTGGTATATTCCTGTTTAACCAAGTTTAACTCAGAAATCAGACAGGAAAAGCGCTCAAACTGTTGAGTCAATGACTCACCCTTCCTATGAGTGAATGTCTCATACTGTTGTGCAAGGATTTCTCTTGTGTTTGCTAAAACCTCATCGGTTCCACCGAATTGTTCTTTCAGTGCAACCCAGAGATCATGAGCAGTATCATGATGCATCAAGCCAGAATAAATCTCATTCGGCAAAGCCATGGCCAGAATACCATGAGCTTTAGCATCAATTTCAAACAATCTAATATCCTCATCCGAATACATATCCGAAGGTTTTGGAATCATTAGTTTAGTTTCAGGATCAGTGATCATGGGTTTATAAGGACCATGCACTACAGATTTCCAACATCCTGCACTATTAATTGACAGGTGATGTAGCATTCGACGTTGCCAAATGTTGTACTCACTACGAACCAGCATAGGAGGCTTGGTTGCGGAGCCTGTATTGTGCGGATCATTGTTTGGAGTAGTCATGATCTCAGATTCACTCAATATCAATGAAATTCAAATGAATTAATGTAAATTCCAACCAATTGATTCAACACAGATTGATATTCAAAAACAAATCAACAGAAGTTAACAGAAAACGTCAATCTATAACGAATTCTTACTAATCGGCTAATTCGATCAACCAGAGAACTGAATTGAGCAGTTTCAGAGATCAATTGTGTAATCGATCAATGATTAACCAGCTCTGATACCATTTGTAGGATCAGATGTTCTCATTTGATCAATAGCAGCGGAATTCAACGATGAATTAGCTCAATGTTAGCAAGAACAAAGTTAATTCAATCAAACAGTAAAGCACAAGTTTGTTATAGAAAGAGAATTTCTGCAAAAGGAATAATTCTTTCAATCGCAATAACTTCGTTACCAAATTCAATGTGTCAACTGCCCTAATATAGAAGCAGTGACGTCTGATGATGTCACAAGATGTTGACATCTAACAGACAAAATATAACTACTGAAAATAACTAAACTACTGAAAGAAGACTACAACATCTGATGAGTAAAATACTCATCAGACTTTTTACAAGTATTGAAAGGAAACTACTGAAGACTAAACTAAACACCACAACAGCTGAAAGCTAACACTTCAGCTGTTGTGAACAACGTCTGAAGACTTGTTCTTCAGAGCTTGTAACTCTTCAGATCTTCTCTTCAACAGTTGTTTGTCTTTAGCCTTTGTGTTCTTTTTCAGTTGTTGTGAGCCTGTGGGACTTAGAGGATTTTCTGATCAGGCTCATTGGTTCTTTTGGTCCAACAATGGTAATGTATTCCCACTTCCATTCCGGGACTTCTAAAGGTTGCACATAACCATAGGGTTTCTGATGTTCAGCTTTTACTTGCGCACATGTCAAACATTTGTTTACGTACTACATTACATTAAACTTCATACCTGGCCACCAATAAACTTTTCGAAGGTCTTGATACATTTTCGTTGCACCAGGATGAATAGAGTAACGTGACTTATGTGATTCGTCTAGAATTCTTGACCTGATGTCCCCATTTCGTGGAACCCACATTCGACCAAATCGAATCTTAACACCAAATTCATTTTCTTCTAGATTCTTAACTTGACCAAAGATTCTTTCGAATCCAACATTTTCTTCTTTTAGTCCTTCCTTCTGTGCATCCTTGAGCTCATTCAAGAAATCTGGTGTTATCACCAAACTGTAAGACTTAACTTGTATAGTAGAGTGTTCTGTCTTACGACTTAAAGCATCAGCCACCACATTGGCCTTGCCCGGGTGGTACAAAATCTCACAGTCATAATCTTTAAGCAGCTCAAGCCATCTTCTTTGTCTCATATTCAAATCTTTCTGTTCAAAGAAGTATTTTAGGCTTTTATGATCTGTGTAAATTGTACACTTGACTCCATATAAATAGTGCTTCCAAATTTTTAAAGCAAATACCACAGCGGCCAATTCCAAATCATGTGTTGGATAATTAGCCTCGTGGCTTTTCAATTGTCTTGAGGCATACGCTATTACCTTTCCCTTTTGCATAAGTACACAACCCAAGCCCAGATAAGACGCATCTGAGTACACAACCATGTCTTCATTACCATCCGGTAATGCTAAAATAGGAGCTTCAGTTAATCTCTTTTTCAATTCATCAAAAGCTTGGACCTGAGTTGGACCCCAGTCATATTTTACTTCCTTCATAGTCAATTTCGTCAATGGTGTAGCAATTCTAGAAAAATCCTGGATGAATCTTCTATAATAGCCTGCTAATCCAAGAAAGCTACGAACTTCCGTTGGTGTTTTTGGAGGATTCCATTTCATTACTGCTTCTACTTTAGCTGGGTCCACCATTATGCCCTCTGGACTGATAACATGACCTAGGAACTGTACTTCTCGTAACCAAAAGGCACATTTGGAGAACTTAGCATAAAGCTTTTCTCTTCTTAGTATTTCAAGTATTTCCCGTATATGACACGCATGATCACCTTCACTCTTTGTGTATATCAAGATATCATCAATGAACACAATCACTGATCGGTCTAGCATAGGTCTGCACACCCGATTCATCAAATCCATAAAAGCTGCAGGAGCATTTGTTAACCCAAAAGACATCACAAGAAAATCATAATGTCCATAACGTGTGCGAAAAGCTGTCTTCGGAATATCTTGTTTTCTTACCTTTAGTTGATGATACCCTGATCTGAGATCTATTTTAGAAAACCAACTTGCACCTTGTAATTGGTCAAATAGATCATCAATTCTTGGTAACGGATACTTATTCTTTATTGTGAGCTTATTCAATTCCCTATAATCAATACACATTCTCATGCTTCCGTCCTTTTTCTTTACAAACAACACTGGTGCACCCCAAGGTGACACACTCGGTCGTATAAAACCTTTGTCTAGAAGGTCTTGTAGTTGGGTCATTAATTCTTTCATCTCTGTTGGAGCCAGACGGTACGGTGCCTTGGCGACAGGTTGAGCTCTTGGCACAACATCAATTTGGAATTCGATTTCCCGATCAGGTGGAATTCTTGGCAAATCCTCAGGAAATACATCAGGAAAGTTACACACCACGGGTACGTCTTCCATTTCTTTTACCTTAATTTCTTTGTCAATAACATAAGCCAGATAAGCCCCACAACCTCGCCTCATAAATTCACTCGCCTTAATCATTGAAATGACTTTAGGCGCGTTAAACACTTTATCCCCGTAAACCGTTACTGATCTCCCATTGAGAGCTGTTAAGAAAATCATATTTCGTCGACAGACAATGTTAGCCTCATTTTTGGCCAACCAATCCATGCCCAAGACTACATCAAAACCTCCTAACGTAATTACAAACAACTTAACAGGGAATCTATGACCTTCTATATCAATGTAACAATCATCATCAATGACCTCCGTTACTCTAGTGCATTTGCCAAGAGCAGTTTCTATGTTAAAGGCATTTTCTATCTTTTTAACATTAGCACGCAGTTTATTGCAAAAAGTAATAGCCACAAAGCTCATACTTGCACCAGAATCAAATAGCACTGAAGCAGGGATATCGTTAATCAAGAATGTACCTGTCACCACATCCGGGTCTTTATCTGCCTGATCCTTAGTCATAGTAATGGCACGAGCTTTTGCCTTTTGCTTATCACCTCCCTTGCTACTTTCAGGTTTGCTGGCTTCAGTAGGCATTATCTTTGCTTTAAAACAATTTCTGCTCACATGACCGATTCCATCACAATTATAACATTTTGGCATACTTGGACAATTATTCGAGAAATGTCCAGTTTTTCCACAACGGTAGCACAAAGTAGTCCCCATCCGACATTCTCCCCCATGTTTCCTTCCACACTTAAGGCATGTTTCAAATCCTTCCATTTTAAACCTTTTCATAGGGGGCCCTGGTTTGTCATTTCGGTTTCTTTTAAATCTAGATGACCACTTTTGCTTAGGTTCTTCCTTTATTGGTTCTGCTTCCAACACATCATCCCAGACAATACCGCTAATCTCTACGGCCGATTCAAAAGTTCTGGGAGCATGCGCCTTTACATGTGTTCGAACTATAGGTGGTAGTCCTTCCACATATAACTTCATCCTACGTTCCTCCGTGTTTACCAAATGAGGAACCAGTCTTGACATTTCATTAAATTTTGACGTATATTGCCGATGATTCATACGTCCAGCTTTCAAAGTCAGAAATTCCCGTTCTATTTTATCAAATTCATTCTTTGGAAAAAAGTGTTTCGTAACCAATTGTTTTAAGTCTTCCCATCTTAATCCTTCCACATCAGCAGTGGTCTTTGACTGCTTGACCGTGTTCCACCAGTGTAAAGCTTCTTCAGTAAATGAATGAGCTGCAAATTTCACAGCTTGATCAACCCGACATTCACTGATCTCGATAACCGCCTCCATAGCCGAAACCCAATGGCAGGTAGCCACCGCATCTTTCTTACCATCAAATGGTGGGGGATTACACCCTTTAAAAGCTTTGTAATCACATCCTTTGGGTTCCTTTATACCCGAACCCTTACCTTTAGCATTGATGATCAATACCTCATCTTCATCGTGCTCTATGTTAGAGCTGTTGACTTTCTCTCCTTCCTCAGTAGCTCCTTCTTTAGTAGTTTCCTTTTCGGCCTTGGTTCTATCTGGAGGTAATAAATCTTTTAAAATTTTACGAACTTCATTAGATATTGCCTTTACCACCACCGGTTCCAACCTAAGTTCCTCCTCTTCATTTTCTTCCTCAATGTTGACTTCAGTTTCCTCATTATGCACTGGTACTTCCTCAGTTTGTTTCTTATTTTTAGGTGGTCGTCCTAGACCTCTACCACGTCCACCTTCTCTCCCTTCGCCTACCATTTTAGTTTTCTATACATATTGTAAACAACCACGTGTCAATCAAGGTAATAATTCAAGACGTAATAAGTATTGTATATTGTTATTGACGTTGATCAAGTGTAATTAACTATTTACCTCACTCATAAGTTCTAAACATTTCCAATCATGAACACATTATCATTCGCAACATCATACTAATTTAATCTATATCTTAAACATAACAAAGTTCTAAGGTCATATGCTCATGGAATCAGACTACCCTTGGCTGGCATTCTTATCATTCTGTCCCATTTTCAGTCTAAGTCCAGCCATTAGGGATGACCGGATCTCTCAAACTATGGCTCTAATACCAACTTGAGAGGCCCCGAGCCCCTCGGTTGGCAAATCATCATATCCATAGTCCTTAAACCATATTTACATTACTATAGCAGCGGAATTTAAGGTGATTACATAAGTAAGGATGCATTATATGCTAGCATGATATGAAAATATGATGCCATGATGTATAAACGATGAAATGATGCTAGCATTACATGATGTCATGATGTATGATAAGATGCTATGATGCTTGCATTGTATGTATGTGATGATTGAACGATATGATGAATTCCTAAGCTGTTAGGATAATATGAAAGATGTTATGATGATAGCATGATATGATGAAGTCCTAAATGTAGGATAATGATAGAGGCTAGCATGTTATGATATGAAGACTTTGTTATGATGATGAGACGTTACTAAGTCTAAAATGTTATGAATATGATATATGATGACCCTATACGTGTGATAGGATATGTATGCATGATGCACTAGTAGTTGTACTAGTAAGTATGGACGATGACCTGAACATATCAGGATATGAACAGCCGATCGGGCTATAAACATGAGAGTCGATCGGACTATAAACATGGTAAGAGCCGATCGGGCTATAAACACGGAGTCGGCCGGACTATAAACATGAGAGTCGATCGGACTATAAACATGGAGCCGATCGGGCTATAAACATGGAGTCGACCGGACTATAAACATGAGAGTCGATCAGACTATAAACATGGAGCCGACCGGGCTATAAACATGGAGCAGACCGGGCTATAAACACGGAGCCGACCGGGCTATAAACATGGTAAGAGTTGATCGGACTATAAACATGGAGCCTTGTTGAGAGGCCCCGAGCCCCTCGGTTGGCAAATCATCATATCCATAGTCCTTAAACCATATTTACATTACTATAGCAGCGGAATTTAAGGTGATTACATAAGTAAGGTACACATTAAAATATAACCCACTCTTCTAACAGTCATATAATACAGCCAGTCTATGCCAGGGGTAGTCTTCAACGTATGCCATGAGCCTTCCTGGTCTCCTTTCTCAAACTATTCAACCTGATATGCATGTAAAACAAGTCAGCTTTATGCTGGTGAGTTCTAAGTTCATTTCTTAGAAAAATCTTTATTCATTCATGTCACATAGCATTATAACATAATTACATAACATACATATCATCATAACATCATTCATACGGTGAAATTCCTTCACCGTCAACTGCTGACCCTGAAGTCAAACAGGCTTGTGCAGCACAAGGCTCTATAACTATCAACCCGAAGTCGATAACTTATACATGCATAAGATTTCATCAACTGGCGACACACAGTCCGTAGGCCCGTGTTTCCACAGGACTCTTTAAACATCATAAGCAAAAGCGGCTCCTTTCACCGCTGTGCTCAAGTTTTGCCCAACCGCAGCTGGCAAAACCACATTTCCTCCTCGACATCAGTCGAGTGTCTTACATTTCATCCTCGACATCAGTCGAGTGTCTTACATTTCATCCTCGACATCAGTCGAGTGTCTTACATTTCCTCCTCGACATCAGTCGAGTGTCTTATACAAAAATAATCATTTCTTTCTCAACCGCAGTTGAGACTTAAAAACATTCGTTATATCTCAGCTGAGATTCTTAAAGTCATTCACTTCTCAACCATCGTTGAGACTTAATATATTCTTTACATCTCAGCTGAAATTCTTAAAATCATTTACTTCTCAACCGTAGTTGAGACTTAAAACATTCTTTACTTTAAAACATTCTTTATCCGAAAATATACTTTTCCTGAAAACATGCTTTACCTGACCATAATCAGGTTAAAATCACTTTCATACAATAACTTTATACATACATACAATCATTTTCATAAAATAACTTTATAACATGCATATCAGCCCAAAATGATAAAACATTTAAAACATGGCTATAAGAACTCACTTGATATCTTACGGTAGCAAGATTCCTTGTAAACTGGTACTAATGGTGTAATTCTGCATTAGTTTACACTTAATAAGTTATTTATGTTTTAATCTACTGATTAGATCTTTCTGAACGTTCAATGTCAAAGACATTGCCTTGAAAGTCATCAAATAGTTAATGTTGTTGATTATAATGCTAAAACAGTTCCTAAACAGATTAATGGCTTAGAAATGATCAATCCTTATCATTGATTACCCAGCTATCATGAAATATCACAATGTAGTCTTAGAATAGGTTTAATAACCATGTTTAACATACTAATCTGACAGTTATCATAAACATCAGATAATCGTTCCAATGAGTATGTTAATGATTGTGATTAGTTTGAAACACTTAGATTTAACCTTTGCATTTCAAAGATTAACCAAGCTAATCAGCTACATTGTCATAATCAAATGGATTAAACCATTATACTTATATTTGTGATTTCATGCAAACCTGGCATTACAACGGATCAAAACAAGGATTTAACCGTTAGAACATCGTGTTCTTCATTTCTAATCAATCCTAGCCATCATATAGGCAATAATCAACAATCCTAACTATGTCATTATGTTCAAAATCAGGATCTAATCAATCAAAATCAAACTAGAATGTTAAAAACTAATCATTACCTAATCAGACGAATTTCTGCAGCTAAAACAACGATCAGGACTTGTAAACACGTTCCCTGGTGCGATCGGTGACTTCTGATGGCTTCAGAATAGTGATTTGATGAGAAAGTTTCGTCTGATGTTCGACTGGTGGTGTTCTTGTTCGAGATATGAAGATGAGATATAATTTTCATGAAATCGGATGAAAAATATCAACTTATTCCACCGCCCCACCCGTCGCGTACCGCGACAAGGAGCCAAAAAGGGCTTCGCGTACCGCGAAGAAATCCGGAGAATCTCAGATATTTTTGGTCCATCGCGTACCGCAAAGGATCCTCAACCTCTCCGTCGCGTACCGCGACGAGTCCAAAAGTTCCATACTTTCGAAATTTTCTTTGTTTTTCGATTCCGGGCATTCCCGAACTCCGTTTCGTACACGGTTTTCGCCCACGTTCATCATTTCTCGTGTACCATCAACCTGTAGTAATTTCAATTGTCAACTCAACGTGGATTTCATATACGATCAAATGTGCTAAATCTTTGGTTGTTACAAATCTACCCTCCTTACAATAGGTTTCGTCCTCGAAACCTGTTACGTTTCAAATAAATGTGGGTAGAGTCGTTTCATCTCGTCTTCAGTCTCCCATGTAGTCTCAGATCCTTTTCGGCATTTCCATTGAACCTTAACTTGTCTAATCGTCTTGTTACGTAATCGTTTTTCCTTCGTGTCAACTATTGCAACTGGTTCTTCTATGTAGTTTAGCTTCTCATCAACTTCAATGTCTTTTAACGGCACTTTATTGTATGGAGCTCGGGGCATCAAGATAGAGAATCCGATGGTTTTGGCAATTCAATATGTTTTTGATACAGACACTTTATTGTATTCTGTTTATCAAACTATGTTTACGTTTCCGCTGCATGATTATGAAAGTTTTTAGTTTAAGAGCTACGTGTTATGACGAAACCAACCTCTGTGGGGTCGCCCGAGAACGGGGCGTCACATAAGACTTTAAAGTTTAATCTTAACTCCTCACATTGTTGTTAGATGTTACTAATGAAGAAAACCAATTTGATGGAGCAAGTTGGAAGCTGGGTATGTCCGATTTTGCTACACCTTCTAAAAACTAAGGTTAAAAAATTGATGAGTTTTGTTTAGTGTAAAACAAAAGTAACATTAACGAAACATATATGTTAACAGGTCCTGCAGCGGTGATTACCCTTTTTGATACACCGCTCTTCGTTGCTGAAACTGAAGATGCAGACTTGAAAAACGGTTGGTAAAAAAGGCTACATGTCTTTTACATTGGTTGTGCTTCTCATGTTTGATTTATATTAACGGTTCTCGTTAGTTGTTTTGATGTATTTTAGTTTTTGTTAAATTTCTGATAAAAGCTTACATTCTTGTTAATTTTTGTTTTTTCGAATAAGATGGGCCAAGTTGGAGTCTAGGAATTTCACAAAACTACGTGACTCCCCCGGTAAAGGTGGATTTCAAAAAAGGTACAATTTGTTATATTGGCCAATTTATATAGAATACAAGAAAGGTTTTGTTAATGTATATTTTGTAAGCTCAACAGGTGGTGGCGCTGGAGAAAATATGTTAGAAGGACCAAGTTGGAGTCTAGGAGTTTCACAAATTGAATGCGTCCCAGATACAACAATAAAACGTGGGTTAAACATTATTAAAAACATATAATATACACGCTTTCTTAGTTGTTACGTTGAATTTACCAGTTTATTTATTTATATCGACTTGTTACACAAACACCTCAGTTGAAAATGCAAAAGCTTAGACGCACTTGGAAACGAGTTTAGAAACAGAACAAAGCGAGAGTCAATTTTGCCTTTCCCTGTTGAATGAAACCGCAATTCAAGATTTATCAGAGAAAACGGAAGGTAGAGAACTCAAAGAAAGAAAACGGTTTCACTTTATTACATCCACAAAAACTTTTAAAAAAGAATACCTTTATAAGTTCTATTACTTTTGTAGATGTTAACAGCATGAAGGAAAAAGAACAGCCAGACAATGGTGAAACAGATAAGGCAAACCGTCAAGAAACAGATGTGCAAGGGGATGTTGATGTTAACGTACAAGGGGCAACATGGACTCTAGGTGGATCGGAAAAAAGTGTGTTCGCCATTATTTTATGTGTTATTTACGTCTTGTTTACGAATTCTATACTGATATGTTACATGTTTGTCACGTGTCTATATTGCGTGGGAATTGTTGGCAGGTGTCGATATGGATAGCCAAAAAACATCATTACAAACTGGCAGGGTGCACGAGGGAGGTGAGGTCCAAGTAAACAACAATATCAAACATAATTTAACTCAACCAGGTATTAGACAAAAAAAATTATCTTGGAATCCAAGTTTGTTACATGTTAATTACGTATTATAAACACTTTTGTTACTATTTTGCAAAAATAATATCAGACTCACATGGCACTGGCAATGACAAACTTGATTTGCGTGCCCCAAATTGGAGCTTGGGGGTCTCTCAACATGTTATTTCACAGCAGGGTTAGAAATAAATATATAACTACTTGATTATATTACTTAATGCAAACACAAAAGACAAGTTAACTGATTTTTTCGGAGGGTGTGTGCAGAAACTGAAATTGGAACAAGCTCATAAAAAGTGGTTGATGCTGAAATGAAACTTGACCAAAATACTATTGACTACTGTCTTGAACAGTTGAATGAACCTTCGCCAGAGAATGTTGAGCAACTGCCTGTTACGGATGTAACCAACCCTGAAAATCCAAAATCTACAGTTGAGGGCAAATGGCATGAGGTAGTGACGAAATTCGAAGCGAATCGAAAGAAACCGGTAAGAGACAAGGGCATTGCTGAAGTCAACAAATCCCCATACGTTATAAGGGGTGTGGATTTGAACAAGGACCTGACCAAAGATGGATGGGTCGAGCGGTGGATTGTTTGGAGATGCCCAGAAAAATGAGTAAGTGCTTCAATGAAACATAAATTTCCTTTGTTGTCTTAATTTATCAAATGTACTAATGATAAATATTATATCACGCAGTAAACAGGGAAAAAAAGAAGCATCCGAAGAAAAGAATCTTGACAGGTCCGTTTAGTGTGTGCTTAACGCTTTAAACATGTGTAAACCTAACGTATCATGTGTTTAAAACATATGTATTAAGTATTATGGCCGTTTTACATTAAGACGTTTCTTGTTTAGCATGTACCGCATACATTTCATGTGTAAAACTTGCGTATTATGGGTGTTAATTATATGTATTTTATGGTGAATTCGTATGTTTTTTACAAGTAATTCTTGCGTAAAAAAATGCCAAGTTTCCGTCAACTTAATGGATCACAAATAAAAAATATGAGCACAACGTATGTGTCTTTTTAACATGTATGCATGAAGATTGTATACGAGGGAAGTAGCGGGCTCGTATTGGAAAAATGCCATTTTTATACTATGAGAGTAAACAATGAGGTAAACAATCAAGTTATAGATGCTTGGGTTGAAGTTTTGAATTTTGAAGATAAATACAGATCTCCTAATTCGCCTTACAGATTGTTTTGCCAGACTAACGTAATTGTGAGTTCCTGATTTTTACTCCTTGCATACTATTTGTTATTTAAAAAATCGTAAGGTGATTGTTAGAACAAAAAAACAGATCGATTGGATGCTGAATAAAGAGGGTGTTGATCCAAAACAAAGACTTGAAAAGTTCACTACCAACATGTCTGGGATGATAGGAGCAAACAACAATCTTAAGGCGTTTGATATGGTCTTCTTTCCTATTTTGGAATTCAGCCATTACTATCTGTTGGTGTTTGAGTTAAAGAATCCTGCAATTTCCGTTATTGATAACTTCCATGAATCAATCCCTCTTGTTGGTGTGAAGGACAGTGTAGACTACTACATGAAAGATTCCCCGTACAAAGTGGTAGGATTTTTCAATTAATTGATTTATTAAAAAATATGGTTTATATGACACACAATATGCAACAGAAGCAGATTTTTGTCGAATTTTTGGAGCGGATTAAACATCCAAAAACAGACGAAATACATGCAACGCAAATACAAAAGGTTCACATACCATGGGCGACTAAAACAAATGCTGTGGATTGCGCGATCTTTAAGATGAGACATATGGAAAAGTTTATGGGCAGCCGAGAACAATTCAACTACGGATTTTCGACAAATGGTAAAAAGAAAAAATGCCAGCTAAACATGTTGGGGAATAAAATCTTGCTGAATATCATCAAGTCTGAGGTAAACAAGGTTGGAGATGTGGTGTTAGAAGGTGCACGAGGGGTGTAAAAGACATGTAACTTGTTGTTTTATTACTTATGTTTATTTTGGAATTTGATTCTATGCTTTAAACCGTTTCTATTGATATGCGTGATTTTCTTTTTATATTAAAATGCATTACAAAAAATAGTTGTTTCAAAAAGACAGTACAAGTGTAGGTGGGAGGGGGTATGGTAGGTATCATGACTAAAAGGACAAGAAAATTAATATAATAGTATGAAAATAGTAATTCTTGTCAAATCAGAAAAGTAAAGGTTGTACTACTAAAAAGTACACTTTCACATCTAATAAAATATTTATTTTAATTTATAATTAAAGGTTAAACACTTAAATTCAAATGTAAAGGGATACCCCAAAACGTAAATACAACTACCTTAAAAAAAAGAGATTCGGTAAAATGCAAAACATAAAAATGCAAAACAGTAACACAATAATGCAAACCACCATTCAAAAATGCGGGTTCAAAAAAAATGAAAAAAACAAAAAAGCAAAACTGTAACACATTTAATTATATAAGTTTAGATTGAAACTTACCGTATACAACATGTAATATACACGTAACTGTGATGGATTTTTGGCGTTTTTTTGATTTTCTTGTTAATACATCAGTAAGATAACCATTCAATGGTTCTCAAAGTACATCACTTAGTTGGTACGGTGAGAAAAGACTGAATGTATATCTTACTGACATATTAACAAGAAAAAAAACGAAAAAAAAAAAATTTGCTACTATACTACACCTTATATACATTAGACATACGTGCTAAAGAACGTTCTTTAGAACAAAATGATTCTTAAAATACTTCAAGAAAAAAATTTGATCAAAATGGCTACTTATAGAGGAGGATGCTGCATTTAATGAGTTAGTTGATGTGGTCAGAGACAATGAATGCGGGTAATTTAAGACATATTAACAACAAAAAAAATAAAATGAAATGCATCACATTTACGGATTAATTACATATAATGTACTTTAGATATACGTAAAAAGACCTTGTCCATTAAAATGATAAAGATTTACCGTTATATTTACCTACTACCACAAAAAAATGCAACCATAAATCTTACAATTAGAGTTCCATGTTAAACTAGAAACATTCTTAAACCTACAAAGTTCTTGATTTTAATATAACCAAAAAACCCCACACACAAGAGTTATATTAACTCTATTCATCGGAACGCTTTTTCTTGCAATTACCGGAGTCATGTCCCGTAACATACTTCTCACATGTCCGGCAAAGCCTTGGTGTCTTAAAGGACTTTTCAACAGCTTTTTCCACAGCCCCTACCAATCGACGTGACTTGCCACAACCTTTGTTACGGATACCCTGAGGATTCGTACATTGCATGTCAACATCCAAGCTCCCACCCACCAAATGTTGGATATCTTCAACATTAGAATCTTGTCTATTCGAATCCACTGAATCAGAATTTACAGTACTGATTAGTTCTTTAACCTTCTTGGCAAAAACCTCAAGACCCTTAGTGTCATATCGAAGACTATCAACACAAGTAGATATTAAACCCAATATCTCATTCCTGAGCACAGACTGTGGAGAATTGTCAACACTGTAACGATACTGGAGTTCGAATATCCTTTTGGGTAGAACATCTTTCATCCATCCTTTAGATATGTAATCAGAAGGTATGCGTACTATTTTGTTTACCCTAAAAACACAAAAAACATGTCGACACAGGAACCCAATCCTAGTAAAGTTACGACATGAGCAATCATAGCCCCCGTTAGTAGCCGCTGTATGAACCTGAAAAAAATATTAAAGTAAATTATACACGTTCAGATCTAACCGACCAAAAAAAAACCTGAAAACACATATTAGTTAACGGTAAAAGATGTGTAATATTAGTGTATATTATGTGTTACTTAAATGAAGAGTCTTATCTATCTAAGTAAGTGTTGGAAAGAAAATACAACATTGATGAAAATAAAACCTGGAAACACATATTAGTTAACCGTATAAAGATGTAAAACTGATGTAAACATTTTATTACGTGCCAAAAACAATTCAGAACTACATGAAACAAGTAAAAGGAGTTAATCGTATGTTACAAAACGTTTAAGTAGACGTATATCACGTGTAACCTGAAAAACATTGGTAACATCGTTGTTTTTGTTGTGATGCGTTACAGAGTACACCACCCCATCATCTACATGATCAATTTGAGAAACAAAGCAATACAACTTTCCCTTCACGATCTCCTTCTGAACTTCCATAAATATCGAACGAGTTTATAATTCAAATGCATGTCTCTCTATTTCTAAACCTGATAAAGACTGATATGCTATGGAAGATGTTTTATACTCCGCCAAACGTTGCCTATAACGCTGAATTTCAATGGAAGTGTCATAGCACAAGATAAGTTGCACTAAAGTATTGGCACCGCTAGAATTGACTTTGAAAGAAGTGTTCGAACTCTCACACCTAGACGTCGTCTTCATTATGCAACACATTGGTATCTCTCTAAAAAAGGCAGGAACCCATTGTTCACGAATTGCATACATATCTCTCAGCCAACTATGTTGTGATAATTGAAACCTGGTAATAAGACTAGACCAACGACTCTCAAATATAACTGGAGATATGAACAAATTCCACACCAAACGATGCATGCACGCACGAAAGTCAGTATTGTTTAGCAAATCGCTGGAAAGCTGGTTACATAAAAACAAAGATTAAATAAATATACAAACATAAAACATATGAATACGTGTTAAACATATACAAGAAAAAACCTTAAGTGGTAGCTTTTTCATGACATGCCACATGCATAAACGATGACGTGATTCTTTTAAAACTTGCGAAATAGCTTGCTTCATTGAAGGATCTTGATCAGTTAGAACCAACATCGGTTGTTTCCCGTGTGCTTTGATAAAGGCATTTAGCAACCACTTATATGAATCTATCGTTTCGCTATGCAGCAATCCCGCACCAAATGTTACATAATTTTTGTGATGATCAACACCGGTAAAAGGGACAAATATCATGTTGTACCTAAGTATTAAAAAATTTAATGTTAAACTAAAAGTCTTATAAGGCTTACGTAGACATCATGTTAAACTAAAATTACATGTAAATATTTTATAATCGAAAGTGTTTAATACAAAAAATGTTACACAAAAAATTGGGAAAAATCATGTTGTTGTTACATGGTATCAATTCTGTAATAATTATGTAAACTACTTGTAATATATATGTTTACAGAAAAAAATTTATTTAATTACTTAGACATCATGTAAAATAAATTTCTTTTAGTAAAGAATACGTAAACTATGTATACTAAATAACCATCTTATTTACATAAACCTGATAATCTTTAATAATCGAAAGTGTTTGATACAACAAATGTTACACAAAAAATTGGAAAAATCATGTTGTTTTTACGTATCAATGCTGTAAACAACACGTAAACAATATGTAATATATAAGTTTTGTGAAAATATATTTTATTTATTTACTTGTTGGTGTAGTATGTTGCGTCAAATGCAAGCACGTCTCCAAAATATTCATAGTTTTTCTTTGATATCTCATCAGCCCAAAACACATGCCTCAGCTCGCCTTTTACCACAGAAAAATCAAAGTAAAAATCAGGAAGATTTTTCACACGATCACGCAAACGATCCAGAAGTAATTGGGAGTCCCGATTGCCTATAAAAAGACAGATGGCTTGGCTAAAATTTTTAAAATCAGTGGGGGTACCATTCACATTATGATGACGACCCTTCATTGACACTTGAAGCCTATGAGCTATGGTTGGACCTATACGATTCAATGTCATGTGATGGATAAATTGTTTTGTTAAAAAAAGATAGTTTACGACCTGCTTTCGTTAAATCCCGATTATATGGCTCCACCAACGGATGGTTGTGACACTCAACAAACTTATATATAACAAAACTTGATTCGCCTTCTGAAACTTGAACAGATATATGAGCCTTACAATCAGTGACTTTGAATGAACTTTTCCGAACATAATAGAAGATTCATCTAACGTATCAAATCGTCGCTTACTCTGAGGTCTGCCAGCTTTGTTACATCTTAGGTATTTGTGTGTCACCTGCTTGTTTTTATTTTTTTTCGTTTGTCCAACACGAACAGAAAAACCAGAACATTCAGCATAATTCTTGTACATTTTAATAACATCACTCCAAGACCTATAGGTAGCGCCAACAGTGGGTTTGGTATCTCGGTCTTGATTAGGACACCACACCTTCGTGCCATTTGGTGTTAGAAACGTGTGACATCCTTGAACATCTTCTCATTTTTTAACAAAACAAGGGTTTAAAAACATTACGAATGTTATGTAAATTATACGTAATATACGCGTAAATGCAATGAAAAATGAAAAGAAAAACTCACCAACTACACGGGTCAGTCCAGTGGGTTCTTCGGTTGTTGTTACATCATTCGAAAGTGGGTGTTCTTCAGTATAATCAACATCGGCAACATCTAATGGGATTTTCATATTAGCTCAGGTGTTGTTAAAGTTGGCATGATGAGTTCAAATCATAGAAAAAAATTACCACTGTTTGATGGCTGTTCATTGCAGTTTCGTAGATCAACGGCATTGGAACATAAACATCATCATCATCAACCCTTATACCATCGTTTAAGGGGATTGCTGTACGTTATGGGTGACCAAAAAAAATAAGAACAATGTAAAAGAATAACACTACATAAAAAATAAACATAAATAAAACAAACCTTCAATGTCTGATAACATAAAAGATTGTTCCTCGTATCTTTCAATCAAAGAATCAAACGTGTTAACTTCAAGGATATAATCCATTAATGCATGCAAAAAGTTTGCCACTGAGAGGGTTTCATTCAATTGAATAGAGGTTTATGGAGGTTTAAAAAGAGGTGGTCTTGATGATACAGAAAACTTTGACGGGTGGTGTGAAACGTATGAGTTATTATCAAAAACAAAGAATACAAAATGACATGATGCATGTTTTACAAAAAAAAAACTTTGCCTTAATGAGTGACATGATGTGTGTTAGACAACCTTACCACAAAAGTAAACCAAATCACTGCAACTATCAAATAAAATATTAAAATAATTTATTAAAGCAAAAGGTAATTTCAAACGAGCGGGAAAAAACGGTATTTTAAATGCAGTTCTAATATGTAATAACACGTTTACTGCAACGTAAATTACATGTTACAGATAATAAAAAGTATCAGTAGCTGAAAATAACTGAACATTAAATGTAGAAAAAAATATAAATGTACGTTACAGATAATTACATATAAGTAACAGAAAATGCTTTAAAAAATAATGAATCTACATGTGTGCAATAAAAAAATGGAAAAAAAAGGTGCAATAAGAAAGTAGAAACAAAAATAATTAATCGATCTGAAAATAACTGAACATTAAATGTAGAAAAAAAAATACAAATGTACGTTACAGATAATTACATATAAGTAACAGAAAATGCTTTAAAAAATAATGAATCTACACGTGTGCAATAAAAAATGGAAAAAAAAGGTGCAATAAGAAAGTAGAAACAAAAATAATTAATCAATCTAATTGAAGTTGAATGTGTAAAACACTAGTAACAATACACAAGATTTACCTTTTGGTATAGGTTAAAAAAACAAATCTTAAAAAAAAAATTAGATAAGAAATGTTGTAAACATATGTAACAAAAATAAATGATTTGTACGATGTATGCAATAAACACTATATGACAAAACAATTTATGGGGGGGAAGGGAAAATAATAAAAAAGTACATACATGGTAAAATGACGAAAATGACCTTGGGATTAATTTTAATGGGATGATGATGTGACAAAATATGGACCACATAAAGGAGTTTTCTCAGTTTCTCATTGAGGGGTGGTTTTCATTTTATACTTTCCCTATATATGTATATATTGAATGGGAGATGATCAAATGTTAACCCACTATTATTACGGTAACCCGTATAACTCTGTCAATATAAATCCAAATATTTGTTTTCCTTTTTTAAATATCCATATTACACATAAACAATACTTTCTTATTTATGTGTATGTGCAAATTTATTACCGTTTAAGATTTAAAAATATTGTAAGTTTTGGCTATATTAACAAGTTTTGGTTACATTAAGTAATGTAACCAAAACTTACACTGCTTATAAACCTTAAATCGGTGACAAATTTACACATACATATAAAAGAAGAAAGTATTGTTTATAAATAATAATGATATTTAAAGAATGAAAACAAAGATTTAGATTTATCTTGTCGGAGTTATACGGGTTACCGTAATAAGAGTGAGTTAAAAAAGGAACCATCCCCTACATTGAATTATATATATATATATATATATATATATGTATATGTAAAGTGGACTAGAAAAAAAACGAGCTGGCTAGTGACTCGAGGTTTTTACGAGTTCGAGCTCGAATTTTTGCTCGAAAGAAATTTCAGCGAAGCTCGGGCTCGGCTCGGTTACAGCCTTATCCAGGGATATGATGGGTTTCAAAAAATTAAATAAAAAAGGAATCTCTTTTAAAAAAGCGGTCATGTGTGAAAACCAAGGAATACCTAAGAGAAAATCAAATAAACAAAACCAAAAACAAAAACAAAAATAAAAAATTATATTTTTTTAAGAGTAGGCACTAACTCTATCACTCCAAAAATAGATGCTTATGTTGACAAAGCTCAAAAACTTACCGGATGAAAAAATTTATCAGAATAGGTTACTCTTGTAGCAATAGGATTATAAATATTTAACTAGTCAATTAAACCCTTATAGTGATGGTCCTATAGCGACAACATATTTAACATATTTACGTGACTTTCTAGCCACTAAACCTGTAGGACTTGCCATTGCTAAAGTCAATATTTTTTGCCGTAATAAGTAAATTTTGGTATGGTTAGTTATCATTGACACACTGATAAAAAGAAAGTAGAAATGCAGTGAAGAATAATTCTGTTGGTAATTCGCCGAAATTACGAAGACAAGATTTTACGGATATTCCGTTGGACTCCGGTTACGTATTAACGGCTAGACCATCTCCAGACAAATCAAATGCTGGGTTTTCACTTGGTTCGTTACGTCATGATATCTGATTCTAATGTTGGGCATATATATATTCAAGGTAGTGGTAAACTGGTAAATAATGGGTATCTTATAGATATAGTATATATAAATGGCCAGCAAAATTAAATATTCTTGACTAAAAAAAGATTATCCATACATAGAGGAAGAATAATTTGAAAGCTTACTTAAATAGAAAAACCCGATGATACCAAATGTATGTGTAACAAACATATATAAGTTACACTACTTTTAAATCTTATAAACACATGTGAATTTGTATCTTATCTTATCTTACTATTATAGTAAACACAAATCTTTATTTGCTACTTGTCACAATCTAAGGTCATAGTGTCACTTGTCAATTTTTTATACACTCATTTAATTATCCCTTATTAAATGCATTATATTATCTCTTATTAAAGATATTACTATTGTTATTAAAATTTTTGATTATTTTTTTATTATATAAAGTAATTATTAATACATATTTTAATCATTTTATATAAAAATATCGTCATTTATAATTTTTATATTTTTATTATTAATTGTTTAATATTTTTTATTTAATCCGTTTATTCACACAAGTAATAGCCTAGTATACAAATAAAAGAAGATAATTTTGTACATACTCAATTAAACTAATAAAAAAAATAATAGATTTAGGTTGATCATATTGAAGTTGGTTAGGTTAATTATTACAACTAAGGTGGATTAACAACCAAAACTTGTCATACATACATACATACATACATACATAGGGAAGAGTTCAATGGTTTGCTCTGTTTTATTGCGTTAAACATCTAACTCAATCTCAATGGTGGATGAAAATGACATTTAACAAGATTGTACCATGTGTCCACATTTTTTATTTATATGAAAAGGTCATTATGGTCTTTTAACACAATCACAAAAAATCAAATTAGTTTTCTTTATATTAAAAAAAGTTTACCTTTTTATTTTTAAACCTTAATAACTTTTTAATATTATGATGCTTTTTAATAAAAATTACACTATTAAATTCGTTATATTTTTCTTTTTAATTGGATAATAGTCTCGCTAATTTTTTTTCTAGATGTTTAAATACAACAAAGTAAGAAACAATTACATCAATGTAATGTAATTTACTTAATGTTATCTTATATGTAATGTAACGTAATGTATTATTACATTGACAAACTCAAGTATTACATTAATGTAATGTAAATGTATACATTTACATGTATTGTTACATTGACAAAACTCAATATAATAACTTGAATTTCTCACCTAAAAGTATCTTGATTTTTAAACAAAATCTACTTCATAAGATGGGTAAGGCAAAGAAGAAACCTAAAAAATAGCATACTTGTCAAACTTAAACACTATATAACATGGTTTAAAAAGTAATAATTTTTATACTAAAAACAACATGGTTTATAAAACACCTAATCATAAGCCCATAAGCATACAATAAGCCACAAATATCTTACCCTATGAAGACCACACATCAACATAAATATATCAAGCCAAGGCCTCCTCTAATGTTGAAAGTTTTAAACGGGCGCCTAGGGCCCCTAAAATTTTAGGACCCCAACTCCAAAAGAGTACAATAATATTTGTATATATTTGTTTCATAATTTATTCAGAATGATACCATAGATTATTTAGTTTAGAGAAATTTCAATTACGGTTTGGTTTATTTAACGGGTTTGCTTACAATTATTCATAACAAAAAAAGTAAACCATACTATTCACTCTTAATTGATAGCTGACCCCAAGTTTGAAAATAAACCCCAAATTTTGTATTCTCCTTGGGCCTCGATAATGGTTGAGCCGACCCTGTATCAAGCAAACAAGCAACTAGTGACACCGAATAACGTAGTGTAGGATTAGAAATTACTAACACACAATAACAAAGGTCAATAAGAAGCACAAAATGAGCACCTAACAGTGTCAACCTTTGTTTTTAATAAGAAAACTTGACAAAAATATAAGATAACAAATCCGATGTTGACCAAAATGACTGTGGCGGGCAAATCTGTGAAGTTTTAGTTGGAAAAATCAGGACCATATTTGAGTACTCCTTCCCCTGTGGGTCGCAGTTCGGTCGTGGCGGTCATGATCTGCTGTTAAAGACTTGGTTTCGTGTGGTAGGGATCTGCGAAGTCTTAGTTGGAAAATCTTGGCCAAATTTGAGCACAATGTCATTGCCGATGATTTTCATCGAAGATTTATTATCTTCACTAGGTTCCGGCCTTCTTCTCCACCAGGTTTCGATGGTTGCTTGAAGCTTATTCAACCATTGACGAAATGAGATAATAGAGCTTCAATTTATTTTTTTCTACATCTTAATCGGTGCTAATTGGGTTGGGTTGGTAGGTTGTGGGTACAACCTAACCCGAACTCGAAAAATTTACATCAACCCGAACACGACAATCATGTCAGACCAACCAACCCGATTCTGACTTGAATTTTTATGAGATGACTCGAACCTAACCCGTTTGACCTGAAATATATATTAATTTTAATATTTTACTCTAAAATTATAATCAAAATATATTATATAACAAAAAACACTAACCAAAATACATTAGATTGTGTAAAATACATTAGTTTTCAAAATAAAATAATAAACATTCTTTAGTAAATATATGTTATTTTTCAAACTTGTTCATAATCTAATTCATTTTTAACATATTTATCATATTTAAAAATAACATTTTGAATGATATCATTCATTTTTTTTGTTAATAATCCTATATTCCTATCATCAGAATAATAATATATTAAAATTTAATGAATACCATGAAAACATAATATATATTTTTTTTCTAAATAAACAAGTTGACCCCCATCCTAATAGATTGACCCGAACCTGACCCATTTATATAATCGGGTTGGCATGTTCGATCTGAAATAGACCCGAAGATGTTTAGCTAAGACCCGAACCCAAAATATTCGTATTAAGTTCGTGTCGTGTTCTCAAGTCGTGTATAAAATTCACGCACCTGATCTTAATCAAAGCTCAAATGGGCAATTGAATTCTTTGAATTTTGAAGTAACGTGTTGATATCTTCTGTTTTTCAAAGATGATGATGAAAGGTAAGGACGCATAGGACAATAGTATGTTGGAAATAAATACATAAATAATATATGGCCCTTATGATTATTTATCTAATTGATCAATTAAATTAAATACCCGCTAGATAGGTAATTATATGATGGACATAATTACCCTTACGATCCTAATTAGGGTTTCCCCTTGGGTGTATATAAGGAGATAAATTCTCTCATTATTGACTAATGTTAACATCACAACCGAATCCCTAACTCTTGGATTCGAGAACCTCTCTAGCCTCTCCATCTCATTCCATCCTAATCGTACACCCTAAACGGGAACCCGATTGATCCGGTGCTGTTAAGAACGATGTCTGGAATCAACAACGCATTCACTGGATTCACATGTTTCATCTAATCTCAGATCTATTATTATGTTTTCGTATACATGTTTAAATCAAATCAAAGGAATCGATCAACAAGTGGTATCAGAGCGATATGTTGATTAATCGATTCCTACATATCACATTTATATGAACATTCAATAATTTTTTGATGAATGTTCTTCGTGTGAATGTTCTTCGTGTTCTTCAAATTTTTTTCATAAAAATCCCCTTATTTTGGGATGTAATCAAGATTTAATTATGTTTGCTAAAATCTTGGAAGAATACGAAATTTGAATAAATTAGATGAATCCTATCCAAAAATAAATGTATTCGGCTAAAAATTAGAGAAAACTGATGGTTCTCACCGAGAACTCGGCTTAAAACCGAGAACTGTTCTCACCGATAACTGTTCTCTACTAGAATCGGTTTTCTTTAATTAAGAACAAGTTCCTTACCCGAGAACATTTTCCTTAACCGAAAACAATTCCTTACATGAGAACAAATTTTCTTACAGAAAACTAACCCTTAAAAATTTTATTTTTTATTTTTTTATTTTTCCGGCGAACTCACCGAGGAGTTCGATTCGCGCTAATTGTGGGCTAAGCTATAATAAATTGTTTTGTTAAAAACCTTAAACAATTATGTTTTACAAAACCTTACCTTAAGTTTTGTTAAAATCACTAAAATTATCATGATTTTACAAAGGCTAATAAAATACAAAATTTGCTTAAACTCAATAACAAGTGTTCACTTCTACCCAAAGATGATGTGTTACATCTTATTATTTGAGTTTTATTAAGTACTGTCACTTACTTGTGTATATCCTTAAAATTAGATATTCACTTGACAAAATTTTTTGCCTTAAAGCATGCATGTTTCTCTTCTGCCCAAAGGTGATGTGCTACATATATGTTTGCAAACTTAACATGTGCATAATGTTTACAATGTCTCACTTCTGCCCAAAGGTGATGTGTTACATTCATAATGCGCATTTTATTTTCTAACTAAATTGTTCCTAATACTTAGATGAATGGTTATTAACCAAAGTGAAACCCATTTGTTTTGAGTAGAACCTAATTTAGTCTATTAATTTGATGTTATAGTAGACTCTTATCCCAACTTCCTTACTATAATGGTCCTTATATATGCTTGTCTTAGATCTAAGTTACCCCATAGATCACTCTAAGTTCTTCTATAGCCTAAGTATATTACTCTTTCTCATCTAATCTAATCCACAGCTCCAAATATGGGAATTGAAACCCTTACTGGGGCGAACTACTCTGCTTAGAAAGATTCACTGATGCTGACTCTTGGGTTCACGGAGTTCGACTACGCACTGAGAGAGCCTGCACCTCCTGCCCTCACTGACAAGAGCACTGCTGAAGCTAAGCTGTTGTATGAGAAATGGGAGAAGGCTACGCACTGAGAGAGCCTGCACCTCCACTAGCCCAATCATCAGAGGATCCATTCCTGATTTAGCTAACGCTAAGGCTTACCTTACTTCTGTGGAGGAGCAATTCAAAGGAACCTCCAAGGCGCATGCTAGCACTCTAATCATGAAACTGGTGTCTACTAAGTATGATGGAGTCAGTGGAATTCGTGAGCACATCATGATGATGAATGACATGGCCCGTAAACTTAAGGGATTAGACATGGAGATCAGTGATGGTTTCTCGGTTCATTTCATTATGACTTCTCTTCCTGCATCTTATGAGGCTTTCAAGATCAACTACAATACTCAGAAAGAGAAGTGGATGATGAACGAGTTGATTGCCATGTGCGTATAAGAGGAAGAGCGTCAAAAGCTCGAGAAACCAGATGTTGCTTACCTGATGGCTGCTGGTTCGAAGAAAAGGAAGGACAATACTTGTAAGGATGCTTCTAAAGTCCCGAAGTCCAATGCAGGTGCTTCTTCCAGCTTTAACAATTCCAATGGCAAGCCTTACTGCAAGTTCTGCAGAAAGGTAGGACATAAGCAGAAAGATTGCACTGACTTCAAGTAATGGCTGGTTAAGAGAGGTAATCATCTTAATATGATAATTGAGTCCTTTAATTTAAATGTTCCAACTAACACATGGTGGTTTGACTCTGGTTCTATGGTTCATGTGACCAATTCTACTTAGGGATTCCTTACAATCCGAAGGCTGGAAAGAAACCAAAGAACACTTAAGCTTTGGATGGAAAAGAACTATATGTTGCTGCCGTGGGAACCTTAGAATTAATAATGAAAACCGGTCTATGTGTTAAACTTTATGATACCTTATATATTCCTGAAATTTCTAGGAATCTTGTATCAGGACCAAAGTTAGACATGGATGGTTTTTATGTTTCTCATGGCAATGGCAGACTTACTATTAGTTCTAATTCTCAAGTATTTGGTACTGGTCTTCTGGATGATGGTCTCTATAAGTTAGAACTAGATGATGATTTCTCTCGGTCTTCGCTATCATATAACATTAATGAGAACTCAACAAAGAATAAAAGAAAACGAGACTTAGAAACTTCATCCATGTTGTGGCATCAACGTTTAGGCCACATCTCACGAGATCGCTTATCTCGACTTGTGAAGGATGAAGTTTTACCTTCTCTTGATTTCACCGATTTTGGAACATGTGTCAAATGCCTTAAAGGGAAAATGAGAATAGCAACTAAGAAAGGTGCCACTAGGAGTTCTAATTTATTAGAAATTATTCACACCGATATTAGTGGCCCTTACACCATTGCTGGAATAACTGGACATACTTCTTTTATCACTTTTATTGATGATTATTATCGTTACATGTACTTGTATCTAATCAAGGACAAATCTAAATCACTTACAAATTTTAAAGATTATAAAACTGAAGTTGAAAATCAACTAGATCTTAAAATAAAAGTTGTGAGATCAGATAGAGGAGGTGAATATTATGGTAGACATACTGATGTGGGTCAGGCTCCTGGTCTATTTTATGAGTTTTGTAAAGGCCAGGTGATCGTGAACCAGTACACCATGCCCGGTACTCCTCAACAAAATGGTGTTGCTGAAAGGAGAAATAGAACCCTAATGAACATGATGCGCAGTATGTTAGCCAACTCAGATTTACCCTCATTCCTCTGGATCGAGGCCTTAAAGACAGCAGTTCATATACTCAATAGAGTTTCTTCCAAATCTGTCCCTAAAACTCCTTATGAACTCTGGACAGAAAGGAAACCGAGTCTTAGATATATGAAAATATGGGGTTGTCTTGCCGAAGCTAAACTCTATAATCCCTTCTTAATGAAGCTTGACATGAAAACTGTTACATGTTACTTCATTGGGTATCCCGATCACTCAAAGGGTTATAGATTCTATTGTCCTACCCATGTCACTCGAATTGTAGAAACAAAGCATACTCATTTCCTTGAGGATTCAAAGGTCAGTAGGAGCAGTAAAAATCCTGACTCTGATTTGCAAGAAGTAAAAGACGCGGGGGGAGACATTCGTCGACTAACTTACCTCCGATCACTCCTCTTGTACACCATGCTACTCCGAACTTCACCGCACCTACTCCGACACAATCAGGGCTCACTACTACTCCAAATGTTACCGAGAATGAAGGCACCTCAACTGATCAACATCAAAGCAATACCAGCCATGCTGAACCCGCTAATCAGCTCAGGAGGTCATCTATGCCTAAAGTGCCTACTAACTTTGATGATTATGTAACCTACCTGACTGAAGCTGAAATGGATGCCGGAAAGTTTACTGATCCTACCTCTTATCATGAAGCCATTACTAGTGATCAGTCTTCTGAATGGAGGATAACTATGACTAATGAGCTTGATTACATGAAGAAAAACGATGTTTAGGATTTGGTAGAACCACCCAACTGAGTAAAACCCGTAGGATGTAAATGGGTGTTAAAAAAAAGGATCCGAATGGGAACATTGAACGCTTCAAAGCAAGACTGGTTGCAAAAGGTTTTACTCAGAAAGAGGGAATTGATATCAAGAGACCTTCTCTCCTGTCTTTTGAAAAGATTCCTTAAGGATCGTGATGGCCCTCGTAGCTCATTTTGATTTAGAGCTACATCAGATGGACGTCAAAACTGCTTTCCTGAACGGCGACTTGTATGAAGATGTGTTCATGAAACAGCCTGAGGGCTTCATGCCTAAAGGTCAAGAGCATTTAGTCTGCAAGCTAAAGAAATCCATATATGTCACACCCCCAATTTCCCACTCGTGGTGTCAGTCCACGTGGGTGTGACGTGGCCAGAATCACAGCTCAAGGTCATATAGAACACCTCTATATGCGTTTACAAATCCCATGTTTGACACACACACATAACAAAATAGTTTGCAGCGGAATTAAAGTTATCATAGCAGCGGAAATAAATATGTTTGAAGGCATGCAGCGGAAATGTAAATAGTTTGATACAACATTGTTTAGAACATTAAGAACTAAATTGTTTTCAAAAGAAACAACAGAATGCATGCGGTTCCTAAAGCTCATCCCTTAACGTGCATCCTGTTCCATGCGCAGCTAGTTACCTGAGAATACCAGTTAGAAAAAGTGTCAACACGATGGTTGGTGAGTTCACAGGTTTTGATATACATATAGTAAGAAAGTGTGTCATGCTGTTTATCGATGTTAGTACCGAGCCCTAGGCCCAAAGTGTCAGTGCGTCACTACCGAACTAGACTTGTTTGTCCTTGCCTCCGCTATGCCTCGTATGCATAGCAAGTTAGGTCAGAATTTGCACGGGTTATGACATCCAGTCAACATAGTGCCCCGTGGGGTTAGTCATTCCCTAATGGATCCATCCAAATCTACCACGTTATTCGTACATTAACGGTAAGACTTTGTGAGGTCTTGTTACGAGTTCAACACTTAATGTTTGTCCAATAAACCAGCATACACAAAAATGTTTGTAATAGCAATAATGTTTGACTCGATGCAACTAGTATTCTCCCCCTATTTAAAAGCGTTTGAAAAAGAGTAAAGAGGGGCCGTAAACTCACCTTAGTGAAATGAATCGAATGTAAGCGTAAGCTCCCGCGTCGTAAGGCGTGTCGGTCACCGTCAACCTATATCGTACACCGTTTGTGAGTTTGTGTAAGTGACAGTGCTAGTGTTTGTGTTAGTGCTCGTGTTTGTGTCCAACAACCCTTGGTTGTTCATGTTTGTCCGTGTCGGTCCACAATGACCGTGTCTGCTCGTGTTGGTCCACATTGACCGTGTTTGACTGTGTTGGTCCACAATGACCGTGTTTGACCATGTTTGACTAAAGTTGACCATGTCAAGTTAACGACCCGTTGGTGAACCGTGTGACGGTTGTGAATCGTGTAGCAAGTGTGTAAGTGCTCGTCGTGTGCAAAATGCGCAAGTCGCGTCTATGGACAACTTACTATTTATAGTAAGTTTCCATTTTTGGAAAGTTCACAAAGCATACCGGTTTTATAGTTCTAGCATGTTCAATAGTCCTACGTGATCATGTTAACACATAGCACATCATCATACGAATTCATATAAGTCGTGTTCATCATGTTAGTGCACAAAAGTTTCCTAAAATGGAAAGTTTCCATTTATAGCATAAGTGACATCGGAAACCATCTAACTTAGCATCTACTCATCATATTACAACATTTTAAACCATTTAGCATGCTCAAATCATACAACACGTTTACGAGTCGGTTTTTGTAAAAATAAAGTTACTAAATATAGTAACTTTATGGTTTTTCATGAAAACAATCATTTTAACATTTCCAATCCTAATTTCTCATAATCCACCATCATAATAATCAATCTAGCATTACTTTAAACATACCAATATAGTCCAAATCATTACTTAGCATGATTTCAACAAATAAAGTTACTAAAAATAGTAACTTATCACATATGACCATAATCATCATTAAAATCATAATCTAAACATTCAAATCATCGTATTATCAACCTAAGAGCAATTCTACATACATGCATGTTCACCATATCATTCCTAACACCATTTTGTAAATAAAAAGTTACTATAAATAGAAAGTTTCATCAAAAATAGCTTTTTCAACCATTTCAACATCATCTAAACATGTAATCATCCATCAATCTCATTCATGAACATTTCTATATACTCACTATCATCCTAAACATCATGGATCGTACATGCATGGCAATATATTGTCACAAATCATCATTTTAAGCACCAAGGCTTAAACCCATCATCATAAATCATCATAAAACATCATATAATCACTTTAGATCATCATAAAACATAGTGAGATCAACAAACCCAGAAAACAAACTCGTGCATGTGAGCCATGGGTGTTTGCATGTGTGATTTAACACATGCATGTGAGTGTAATGGTGATTTTAGCTACAAGGGATGTATAGATTACCTCTAAGGCTCCTTGAACACCAAAGAGATGAAGGAATCGAGTTGGAAGGCTTCAAGATGCTCCTGGAATCTCTGGTTCGTGGTCTTGGGTCAAGAACAAGAAGGTGGTGATGAGAGGTGGTGGTCTAGAAGGCTTGCTTCAAGGTTCTTGAGCTTCAACCTCTTCAACAATGGCTTCCAATGGCTGCCAATGGGGGTTTTAGAGTGATTTGCAGAGGATTTGGTCGAGGGGTGGCGTGGGAGGCCGAAGAAAATGATGGAAATAGAGTAGGATATGATTTTCTTGGGTTTATAAAGATTTTTCTGCGAACTGGGTCTCGTCGCGTAGCGCGACACGTTCAAGGGTTACCCTCGCGTAGCGCGAGAGAGCCCCGCGTTCAAATTTCCCCCGCCCACTTGTCGCGTATCGCGACAGTGTTCTTGTGGACCGTCGCGTAGCGCGACAGATCTCCTGGTGAGCCCAATAGGCCCATTTTCGTTGGGTTGATCCGTTCGTTGCCGTTTCCTCGTTTTTGAACTATCGTTTGGCCTCAATTGAACTTCCAAGTTCAGTGTGTGAGTGTTTCGTGAGGTTTCGAGTGTTGTGCTACACAATGTGCTAGACGTTCACCAACGTTCGTGTGTTTTGACACGTGTGTATTGTTTGCCGATAATTCCACGAATTATCCTGTTGTGTGTCAGTGTTTGTACCGTCGTGTCACGTGTCACACTAAATTAATCTAATTCTAGTGCCACGTGTATATAAAGCATTTAAATAAACATTTAAATAAATAGGTTGCTGACCTGGAAATTACGGGGTGTCACATCCTCCCCATGTTAGAAAGAATTTCGTCCCGAAATTCAACTTGTTTTGTCAGTGTTTGTCTGTTCCGCGAACAGGTGTGGGTACTTTTGTTTCATCTGGTCTTCACGTTCCCACGTGAATTCAGGTCCTCGTCGCGAATTCCATCGCACCTTCACGATCGGTATCTTGCTGAGTTTGAGCTTCTTGGTTTCCCGGTCCATAATCTCCTCCGGTTCCTCAACGAAGTTCAATTGTTCATCGATTTGTATTTCCTCAAGAGGGATAACAAGTGTCTCATCAGATAGGCACTTCTTGAGATTCGAGATGTGGAATACGTTGTATACACTGCTCAGTTCAACTGGCAGGTTCAGTTCGTAGGCTACAGGGCCTATTCGTTTTGTAATCTCGAAAGGTCCAATGTAACGAGGGTTCAACTTTCCTAGTTTGCCAAACCGAATGACACCTTTCCAGGGCGAGACCTTGAGTAACACTCTGTCTCCCACCTGGAATTCTAACGGTTTGCGTCGCTTGTCGGCATAGCTTTTCTGTCTGTCCCGAGCTGCTGCCATTCGTTTGCGTATTTGCACGATCTTCTCAGTTGTCTCGTGCACCAGTTCTGGACCAGTCAGTTGGCTGTCTCCAACTTCCGCCCAGCATATGGGTGATCGACACTTACGTCCGTAAAGTGCCTCGAATGGTGCAGCTTGGATGCTAGTGTGGTAGCTGTTATTGTACGAAAACTCAACTAATGGTAGATGAGATTCCCAGCTACTCCCAAAGTCAATAACGCAGGCTCGGAGCATGTCCTCCAGTGTCTATATCGTTCGCTCACTTTGCCCGTCCGTCTGCGGGTGGTAAGCGGTACTCATGTCCAATCTCGTGCCCAAAGCCTTATGTAAAGACTTCCAGAAATGCGACGTGAAGCGACTGTCGCGGTCAGATATAATCGAGATTGGCACCCCATGTCGAGTAACCACTTCCTTCAGATAGGTACGAGTGAGTTTGTCCAACTTATCAGTCTCTTTGATGGGTAGGAAATGTGCGGACTTCGTCAGTCGGTCTACGATAACCCAGATGGTATCGCAACCATTTGCCGTCTTAGGCAGTTTAGTTATGAAGTCCATGGAAATTTGCTCCCATTTCCACATTGGTAGTTCCGGTTGCTGAAGTAATCCTGATGGCTTCTGGTACTCAACCTTGACTTTTGAGCACGTTAGACACTTACTTACGTAAGTTGCTATTTCGGCTTTCATGTTCAGCCACCAGTAAGTTGTTTTCAGATCATGATACATTTTGTCAGAGCCCGGATGTACGGAATACCGGCTCTTGTGAGCTTCGTCCATCACTACTTCTCTCAATCCTCCGTAGCGTGGAATCCAGATTCGATCCATCAGATAGTAAGCTCCGTCATCTTTTACTTTCATTTGCTTATCCATGCCACGCATGACTTCAAGAGTGAGATTTTCAGCTTTTAGGGCTTCTTGTTGTGCGATTCGTATCTGATTTGGTAACTCAGAATGAATCGTGAGTTGTAGTGCACGCACGCGTTTTGTTGTTTCCTTCCGGTTCAACGCGTCGGCCACTACATTGGCTTTACCTGGATGATATTTGATGGCGCAATCATAATCACCTATGAGCTCAACCCACCTTCGTTGTCTCATGTTCAACTCTTTCTGGTCGAATATGTGTTGTAGGCTCTTATGATCGGTAAAGATTGTACATTTCGTGCCGTACAAGTAGTGTCGCCAAATCTTTAAAGCGAACACTACCGCTCCCAACTCAAGGTCATGAGTCGTGTAGTTCTTCTCATGCACCTTCAGTTGTCGTGAAGCGTAAGCTATAACCTTCTCGCGTTGCATCAGTACACAACCGAGTCCCTGTTTCGAGGCGTCGCAATACACCACGAAATCATCGTATCCTTCCGGTAAGGATAGGATAGGTGCAGTACATAGTTTCTGCTTCAACAAGTTGAAAGTAGTTTCCTGTTTGTCTCTCCAGTCAAACTTCTTGTCTTTATGAGTCAGGGATGTCAATGATTGAGCAATCTTCGAGAATCCTTCAATGAATCTCCTGTAGTACCCGGCCAGACCTAGGAATTGTCGCACCTCAGTCGGAGTCTTGGGTGCTTCCCAGTTCTTGATGGCTTCGATTTTGGCTGGGTCTACGTGTATTCCCCGTTCGTTAACCACGTGTCCAAGGAATTGGACTTCGCGAATCCAGAAGTCGCATTTCGAAAACTTCGCATACAGTTGCTCCTTCTTCAGCAGTTCCAAGACTAGCCTTAGATGTTCAGCATGTTCCACCTGATTCTTTGAGTAAATCAGAATGTCGTCAATGAACACTATTACGAATTTGTCAAGGTAAGGTTTGCACACTCTATTCATGAGATCCGTGAATACGGCTGGGGCGTTGGTCAGTCCAAAGGGCATAACCAAGAATTCGTAGTGTCCGTATCGGGTTCTGAAGGCAGTCTTAGGAATATCATTTTCCTGTATCCTCAATTGATGGTAACCCGATCTTAAATCGATCTTTGAATAGTAGCTTGACCCTTGCAACTGGTCGAACAAATCGTCTATTCGTGGCAACGGGTATCGATTCTTGATCGTCACCTTGTTCAACTCTCTATAGTCGATGCACATACGGAATGATCCGTCTTTCTTCTTTACAAACAAGACCGGTGCTCCCCAAGGTGAGAAGCTCGGTCTGATAAATCCCTTGTCTAACAGTTCCTGCAACTGGTTAGACAGTTCTTGCATCTCCGTCGGTGCTAGTCGGTATGGAGCTTTAGCAATCGGTGCTGCTCCAGGTGTAAGATCTATCTGGAACTCGACTTGTCGTTTCGGAGGTAGTCCAGGTAGATCCTCGGGAAATACTTCGGGAAAATTGCGGACTACAGCGATGTCCTCAATCTTCCTCTCCTTCTTTGGTTGCTCTGCGATGAGGGCTAGTATGGCAGCGTATCCCTTTTGTAGGTACTTGTTCGCCTTCATGCATGACATGATGTTCAGAGGTACTCCCCGTCTTTCCCCCTGAATCGAGATCTGTTCTCCGTTCTGCAACGTCACTCGTACGATCTTCTCGTTGCATACGATTTCAGCTTGGTTAGCGGATAACCAATCCATTCCAACGACCACATCAAAGCTTCCGAGAGTCACCGGCATCAAATCAATTTCGAGTTCGTGATTCGCCAAAACCATGACGCATCCTCGAAAGATGTGTTGTGTTTCAATCAGTTTGCCGTCAGCTAACTCTACGGTATACTTATAATCTAGTGGTGTTGGGGTAATATCTAGTAATTTGCTAAACTCACTAGATATAAAGCTCCTATCGGCACCGGTATCAAATAATATGCTAGCATAGACATTATTTAAAAGAAACGTACCGGTTACGATGTTAGGATCGTCTTTGGCTTCCCCCGAGCCAATCACAAACGCTCGACCCTTGGCCGCTCCTCCTCCGGCCTTCTTCATCTGAGGGCAATCCCTCCTCATGTGGCCTGGTTTCCCACATTCATAACACCCTCTGGAGGTGTTCTGGTTGCTGTTATTCTGGTTGTGGTTGGGGTTGTTGTTGTTGACAGGAAACCTTGATTTGCAATCTTTGGCCATGTGGCCATGTCTTCCGCACTTTAGGCAACGGTATCGCTCGCATTGCCCGAAGTGGTGATATGAGCATCGGTTGCACAGTGGGTACTTCCCTTGATACACACCCTTTCCTTTGTCATCGGGTTGGGTGGCAGTGAAAGCTCTGGCTGGTGCAGATCTTTGTTGTTGCTGCGGTTGGTGAGACTGGTGCTGACTAGGTTCCCACTTCCTTTTCTGGCTTTCTTGAGGCTTCAGGTGTTCGCCTCGTTTTGGTAGCTTGCCCTGAGCTACAGCTTGATCAGTCAGTTTATGAGCCACTCGGATCAGTGGTTGGATGGTGGTGAGATCAGAAGCAGTCACCATGCTTTGGATTTGTTCGGGCAGCCCGCTGATGAACTGCTCGATCTTCTTGTATTCCGGCGTCACCATCGCCGGGCATAACTTACACAGCTCATGAAATCGAGTGCAATATTGCTCGATCTCAGACCCCACCATTTTGTGTACCCAGAATTCGGCTTCCAGTTTCCGAATCTCATCACGAGGGCAATACTCCTCCTGCAGTAGTCTGGTGAAATCAGCCCAGCTCATCGAGTTGGCACCGTCCAACCCCAAGGTTTGAACATGGGTATTCCACCATATGAGAGCCGGTCCCTCCAATGTACCGGTTGCATATTTAACCCTGATCTCCTCGGCACAGTCGCACATGGCGAACACAGATTCCACCTTTTCCATCCAGCGGAGCATCCCAACAGCTCCTTCAGTTCCCTTGAACTTGTGTGGGTGGCAGTTCAGGAAAGACTTAAAGGAACATCCTTTCCCGTTGCTGTTGTTTGACCCTGTTTGTCAGAAACCAGTGTCGTGTGTTAGTATTGTGTTAGCTACACTATATTAGTCGCGTCAGGCAAGTGTTAGTACCGTTGTTGTTTCCGCTAGTTTCGCTATGCTGGCGACTGGCTTCGTAGTCAGCGATCGCTTTGTTGACCCGTCGGTCAACCATCATTTTTATCACTACGGCATCTAGTGTCCGTTTAGCAGGACGCGCGTACGGTCCTCTTTCCGCCATGTATGGTTCTATACATAAGGGATAGAGTTTTAGTTAGCACATGTTAGAGTGTTAGTCAAATGTCATGTCAGATGTCAGATGTCAGATCAGATGTCATGTTAGCTATCAAGTCAGAGGTTATGTTATCAAGCAATCATGGTCAACATGTAATAAGTAAGACAAAACATAATTCTCATTAATAATAAGCTTGAAGTACAATAATTTCAAAAGGAAATACATAATAAGTTCTTCGAGCACATCCCGCTCGTCTAGGCCAAAATAAGAAAGTACAAAATACAACAGTCCTCTAGTCCGAATCCATAGAGACGTGTGAAATATCGCTAGCAGTGTCTCCGTCATCATCATCCTCCTCCGGATCCTCATTAGGATCCTCATCAAAGTCCTCTTCTTCGAGGTCCTCGGCCTCGAATTCAGGACCATCCTCCTGTGGTGGTTCCTCAACAAACTGTGCAGCCCATGCGTTAAGCATGGCATCACTGGCCTGCATCATCGCCTGAGTCTCGGTTATGTCCGTCCGATTCTCAGTGATGCGCCCATCATGCTACTGCATGATGTCGACCATCTGACCATGCTGGGTCATAAGCTGGGACATCTGGAGACGTAGGGTCTCCTCCTGCTCCTCCAATAGATCGTTTCGCCTTTCCAGGCGATCGTTCTTCTCGCGGAGAACTCGGACCTCGTCCGATAGCTCGCCACTCCTCATGGCCTCGCGTCGAGAGAAGGCCACATGGGCAGCGAATGCCTGCTCCAGCGGCACCCCAAGTGGTGGTAGTCTGTGGTCTGTCGGCGCGTCGCTAAGATACCTTGGTGAAGGTACCCTCTCCGCGATGATCCAGTCCCGTATCACCATAGGGAGCCATCCCCAGTACCGGACTCGCGCCGCGTGTCGAGCCCGTCTCTCCATCTCTGCGTCAACCTGGGCTACGATGTCGTCGACTCGCCGCCGACTCTCTGCCACCGCATCGTCCGTCGCCGAACGTCTCCCTGAGTTCCTTCTGGCGTCTTCGTTGTTGGCCATCCTGTAAGTTTCAAGTTAGTAAGTAGCAGTTCAGTATAAGCAATAATGTCATCCATGTGCAAGTTCTACGTGTAGTGTCTAAAGTTGAGCAATGGCTATAGTCTAAGTTTACTATATGCAAACCTAGTTCCCTATAACCAAGGCTCTGATACCAGTCTGTCACACCCCCAATTTCCCACTCGTGGTGGCAGTCCACGTGGGTGTGACGTGGCCAGAATCACAGCTCAAGGTCATATAGAACACCTCTATATGCGTTTACAAATCCCATGTTTGACACACACACATAACAAAATAGTTTGCAGTGGAATAAAAGTTATCATAGCAGCGGAAATAAATATGTTTGAAGGCATGCAGCGGAAATGTAAATAGTTTGATACAACATTGTTTAGAACATTAAGAATTAAATTGTTTTCAAAAGAAACAACAGAATGCATGCGGTTCCTAAAGCTCATCCCTTAACGTGCATCCTGTTCCATGCGCAGCTAGTTACCTGAGAATACCAGTTAGAAAAGTGTCAACACGATGGTTGGTGAGTTCACAGGTTTTGATATACATATAGTAAGAAAGTGTGTCATGCTGTTTATCGATGTTAGTACCGAGCCCTAGGCCCAAAGTGTCAGTGCGTCACTACCGAACTAGACTTGTTTGTCCTTGCCTCCGCTATGCCTCGTATGCATAGCAAGTTAGGTCAGAATTTGCACGGGTTATGACATCCAGTCAACATAGTGCCCCGTGGGGTTAGTCATTCCCTAATGGATCCATCCAAATCTACCACGTTGTTCGTACATTAACGGTAAGACTTTGTGAGGTCTTGTTACGAGTTCAACACTTAATGTTTGTCCAATAAACCAGCATACACAAAAATGTTTGTAATAGCAATAATGTTTGACTCGATGCAACTAGTATTCTCCCCCTATTTAAAAGCGTTTGAAAAAGAGTAAAGAGGGGCCGTAAACTCACCTTAGTGAAATGAATCGAATGTAAGCGTAAGCTCCCGCGTCGTAAGGCGTGTCGGTCACCGTCAACCTATATCGTACACCGTTTGTGAGTTTGTGTAAATGACAGTGCTAGTGTTTGTGTTAGTGCTCGTGTTTGTGTCCAACAACCCTTGGTTGTTCATGTTTGTCCGTGTCGGTCCACAATGACCGTGTCTGCTCGTGTTGGTCCACATTGACCGTGTTTGACTGTGTTGGTCCACAATGACCGTGTTTGACCATGTTTGACTAAAGTTGACCATGTCAAGTTAACGACCCGTTGGTGAACCGTGTGACGGTTGTGAATCGTGTAGCAAGTGTGTAAGTGCTCGTCGTGTGCAAAATGCGCAAGTCGCGTCTATGGACAACTTACTATTTATAGTAAGTTTCCATTTTTGGAAAGTTCACAAAGCATACCGGTTTTATAGTTCTAGCATGTTCAATAGTCCTACGTGATCATGTTAACACATAGCACATCATCATACGAATTCATATAAGTCGTGTTCATCATGTTAGTGCACAAAAGTTTCCTAAAATGGAAAGTTTCCATTTATAGCATAAGTGACATCGGAAACCATCTAACTTAGCATCTACTCATCATATTACAACATTTTAAACCATTTAGCATGCTCAAATCATACAACACGTTTACGAGTCGGTTTTTGTAAAAATAAAGTTACTAAATATAGTAACTTTATGGTTTTTCATGAAAACAATCATTTTAACATTTCCAATCCTAATTTCTCATAATCCACCATCATAATAATCAATCTAGCATTACTTTAAACATACCAATATAGTCCAAATCATTACTTAGCATGATTTCAACAAATAAAGTTACTAAAAATAGTAACTTATCACATATGACCATAATCATCATTAAAATCATAATCTAAACATTCAAATCATCGTATTATCAACCTAAGAGCAATTCTACATACATGCATGTTCACCATATCATTCCTAACACCATTTTGTAAATAAAAAGTTACTATAAATAGAAAGTTTCATCAAAAATAGCTTTTTCAACCATTTCAACATCATCTAAACATGTAATCATCCATCAATCTCATTCATGAACATTTCTATATACTCACTATCATCCTAAACATCATGGATCGTACATGCATGGCAATATATTGTCACAAATCATCATTTTAAGCACCAAGGCTTAAACCCATCATCATAAATCATCATAAAACATCATATAATCACTTTAGATCATCATAAAACATAGTGAGATCAACAAACCCAGAAAACAAACTCGTGCATGTGAGCCATGGGTGTTTGCATGTGTGATTTAACACATGCATGTGAGTGTAATGGTGATTTTAGCTACAAGGGATGTATAGATTACCTCTAAGGCTCCTTGAACACCAAAGAGATGAAGGAATCGAGTTGGAAGGCTTCAAGATGCTCCTGGAATCTCTGGTTCGTGGTCTTGGGTCAAGAACAAGAAGGTGGTGATGAGAGGTGGTGGTCTAGAAGGCTTGCTTCAAGGTTCTTGAGCTTCAACCTCTTCAACAATGGCTTCCAATGGCTGCCAATGGGGGTTTTAGAGTGATTTGCAGAGGATTTGGTCGAGGGGTGGCGTGGGAGGCCGAAGAAAATGATGGAAATAGAGTAGGATATGATTTTCTTGGGTTTATAAAGATTTTTCTGCGAACTGGGTCTCGTCGCGTAGCGCGACACGTTCAAGGGTTACCCTCGCGTAGCGCGAGAGAGCCCCGCGTTCAAATTTCCCCCGCCCACTTGTCGCGTATCGCGACAGTGTTCTTGTGGACCGTCGCGTAGTGCGACAGATCTCCTGGTGAGCCCAATAGGCCCATTTTCATTGGGTTGATCCGTTCGTTGCCGTTTCCTCGTTTTCGAACTATCGTTTGGCCTCAATTGAACTTCCAAGTTCAGTGTGTGAGTGTTTCATGAGGTTTCGAGTGTTGTGCTACACAATGTGCTAGACGTTCACCAACGTTCGTGTGTTTTGACACGTGTGTGTTGTTTGCCGATAATTCCACGAATTATCCTGTTGTGTGTCAGTGTTTGTACCGTCGTGTCACGTGTCACACTAAATTAATCTAATTCTAGTGCCACGTGTATATAAAGCATTTAAATAAACATTTAAATAAATAGGTTGCTGACCTGGAAATTACGGGGTGTCACAATATACGGGTTGAAGCAAGTCTCACGTCAATGGTATCTAAATTTTGATGAAGTGATGAAGAAGCACGGTTTCCTAAAGAATCAAGTGGATCAATGCACATAACTCAAGATGAGTGGGAACAACTTTACTATACTTGTCCTTTATGTCGATGACATTCTTTTGGCAAGTAACAACTTAGACATGTTGCATGAGTCGAAGCGCTTACTTTTGCATAATTTCGACATGAAGGATCTCGGAGAGGCCTCTTACATTATTGGCATCGAAATACACCGAGATAGAGTCAATGGACTTTTGGGTTTATCTCAGAAGGCTTACATTGAACGGGTCCTCACACGCTACAACATGCAACACTGCTCTCCCTCTGTAGCTCCAGTAGTTAAAGGAGATGTCTTTGGTTCCTTTCAGCGTCCGAAGACTGAGGCTGAAAAGGCGCAAATGAGAATGATACCTTATGCATCATTAGTCGGGAGCCTTATGTATGCTCAAGTATGTACTCGTCCTGATATCGCTTACATTGCTGGAATGCTTGGCCGTTATCAAACTAATCATGGCCTTGATCACTGGAAAGTAGCTAAGAAAGTGCTTCGATATCTTCAAGGGACAAAAGACTTCAAACTGACTTATAGAAGAAGTGATAATTTGGAAGTGGTCGGTTACTCTGATTCTGATTTTGTAAAATGCAAAGATGACAAGAAATCCACTTCGGGGTACATCTTTATGTTAGCAGGCGGACCGATCTCATGGAAGAGTCATAAGCAGCAGCTGACAACAACCTCAACTATGATGGCTGAATATGTTGCAGTGTACAATGCAACCTGTCATGGAATGTTTTTGAGAAACCTTATCGCTGGACTCAAAGTCGTTAACTCTATCTCTAGACCATTGAAGCTTTACTGTGATAACTCAGCAGCCGTTAACTTCTCGAACAGTAACAGTTCGACCGATGCTGGTTTATATCTTGATACAAAGTATTTGTTCGTTCACGAGCGAGCTGAGGAAAATAACCTATGTATTGAGTATATAAGTACTAAAGTTATGCTTGCGGATCCGATGACTAAAAGTCTCCCTCCTAAGATATTCGAAGAACATGTTTCGAAGATGGGCTTAAGCAAAGACCTTATTGCATAATGTACTTACTTATGATTAATGAAATTTCCTCACTTATTTGATTTATTTCTCTCTAAATATATGTTTATGCATGCCTAATGACATATAGACACTAATAACACAAATCATTCGTTAAAGGGCTTACTTCTTAATTGATCCAAACTTAAGTTATAAATTAGTATTGTGGTATGATTAATGGGGGTCTTGAGTTGAATAACTGATTCAATGACTGCATTTCTCTGCTATGATTATAATTTAGAATTAAAATGAGTATTATTAATCTGCAGACTTATTTAATGCTCATAATAAATAATCACTTGGCCAAGTGGGAGAATGTTGGAAATAAATAAATAAATAATATATGACCTGTAACATCACTGTACTTTAGGTTGTCCGTACATCCGTACGATTGTACTGTTACGACCTGAGATTTTGTAATTATTAATATTGACACATTACTTGATGATTATCACTGTTACTGGTATACATGTTTATAACACATACTATATGCGTAAACCATGGGGAGTTTAGTTGTAACCCAACTGAACAGAACCAGAGAGTTTATCGCAGATGATTATACGGATTATGGATTTGGGTCGGAATGGAAATGAACTGTGGAATTGTTATGGTTTGGTTGCTAAACGTAGTCAAGGACACATGGTCATGGTTTATCGAAATAGCGGTGGGACGGTGTAGGGGAGGTTGCGATCTACCTCTGCATATGCCCTATATATATGCATATTTCGGTCTATCACGGATGTGTCAGTGATTAGAGTTTAGTGGGTTTTGGTTTGGGTTAATAATATTAAGTTAATAGAATAAAGTAGGTTATAATAAAAGCAATTACGCGATGGTGAGTTTACGGTCACAGTTTAAACGCGAATATTAATTTGGAAATATTAACTTAATAATGTATTCGCGTGGGTGACGATTCACACGAATATAATTATTAAGAATAATATTCTGAAACGATATTCCATAAATAGTAAGTCAAATCGAAATACGGTACGAGCGTTGGATTCGCAAAGGTGACGATCTTTACGAATACGTACGCGAGTAACGCGTTTCGACAAGATAATTGAATAATATCAAACGATATTAATTTAATAAATGAAAACTTAAAATATTTATTAGGAACCACAATCTTAAACAAAAACGAATGAATTAAATTATTTAACTAATTAATATGAAAATTAAACGGATATAATTCATTTGAACGATTTTATTTAAAATTCATTTTATTATAACAAAACATGACTATTTAAATACTTAATTGTTGTAAATGTAATTACGATAAAAACTGTGCATAACCGATCATTTACTTATTTTATCGCGATAAAAACGGGACCGGGCACGTGGGAACAATACGCGATATAAGAAAGAGGATCACCTCCTCCTTCTTTCATTTTCTCAACACTCCCTCTCTCTCTCTAAACTTGATTTTCGTCACCTACACACACACTCAACTTCTCTCTAGCGTATCTTGCTCGATTCTTAGCGGATTCTCGAGATCTTGGTGTCCAGACGACCGTGTGAACGAGAGCTACTGGTTGATACGAAGAAACCTTGCTTTTGATCGACGAGCTAAGGTAAATCTAGAGTTTTTATTTCGGTTTTGAACATGAGTCACGAAACTTACAAATCCTTGAGGCTTTAAACGAATGGTATGTTTGAAAAGTCTTAAACTGAGCTGGTAGGGACCAGTAGGAACCGTTTAATTGGTTGGAAATAGGTGGTGTTAGCAGGTGTAAAAAGGGGCGGCTATGAGTGCATGGTTCGTTGCTGCCATGGCCGAACTTGTGACCACGAAAACCCTAGCAGGTCAACGAACCTGTGTGGTGGGAACATAGGCCTCCCCCGAACCTTTCTGGACGGGAAGGAGGGTGCTGATGGCCAGACCTTTCCCTAGAACGAAACCCTACTGGCCGAACCATTCCTAAGCCGGACGAACCATCATGCTAAATCAGCCGAACCCTAGGGTGGCAAACCCTAGGGACCCCGAACCTTTTTACATTGATGGATCTTAGCCGAACCTTGTCATTGGTTGGGAACCTTTGCTGTGCAGGTACTGAATCGCGAACCCTCTCCCCATTCAGCCGAACCTTATAATCAAAACAACTAGTTGACCGAACCTTTAAAGAACCGGCGAACCCTTGGCCAACCCTAGCCCCACGAACCATAACATGTAGCCGAACCTTGGAGTGTTGTTAGCCGAACCATAGAATGGGGCGAACCCTAGTGTGGGCCGAACCTAATGGCTCTTAGGGCATAGGTTCGCTGCTTTCATTAAGGACAAGACCTAAATTCGTTTAATGAGCGGATTAAGGGTCAACGGGGGGATATAATTAAGTAGGTATATATCTACATACATATGTGTATAACCATGCATGCATGAGCTAACTTAATTGTCACCTCTTCTAAATAAAGGAAGCCTAATTTATGAGAAATGATATATGAATACTTATAATACTAATCTATGTATGATTTCACAAGTCTAAATTGAAACCCAATTAATTAGAATATATGAAGACTCCTCATCAAACATGCATGCAACCGGGAATATGTATGTGTAAAGTTATACCACACTCACAACATGTATGATGACTATAGTTTCATCAAAACCCTAATATAATAGGTCACTAAAACTAACTAGTTCTAAACCTATTCTGTTGGGATGAACTTAGAATTAAATAAGACTAAGTTAATGAAATACAAACGGATTAAAGTAAACTAATATAGACATTAATTGGATATGAAACCCTTACGCTTATAAAAGTGGAAATCACCCTAATTACAGATCGTTGAGTTGCCTTGAGTTGAGTACATACGCGAGCGCGCATAACACGAGAACACTGATTTCAAAGACTCAGGTGAGTTCTCATACCCTCCCTTTCTTTTAAACTGTTTTGGTTTTAAATTCGGAGGTGAAACATGTATACCCATTTTCAATATTATTTTGATATTACATGGATGACACTTGCTTAATTGTATGAAATCCATAGTTGTGGATTATCATATTCCATGAGTTGTTACTAATGACTTCGGTCATTCGTAATGACTGCATGTATTGTCACGAGGAGTTTGCCTCATCCGTGTGTCGCTGTCTTTGACTTCGGTCAACTACAATGATGCATGTATTGTCACGAGGAGTTTTCCTCATCCGTGTGTCGTTGTCTTTGACTTCGGTCAACTACAATGATGCATGTATTGTCACGTGGAGGTTGCCACATCCGTGTATCGCAGTCTTTGGCTTCGGTCAACTACAAGGATACATGTATAGTCACTTATAATATTTGAGATGATTGATGATTTTGATTGGTTGATTGGTTATATGATGGGCTATCTATGATTAGTTATGATTAATTGAGATGTGTGATTATGTGTTGGATTATGTGCTTTGGGTTATGTGCTTGGTTATTGTAATGGATTATCGCACAGGTGTCATATGGAATTCTAAGGAAAACTCTAAACTCTATACTCGTTTTATAAAACTATTTTGTAAAACATTTTTAATTATGAAGACTTATGATTACTCACCAACTAATTTGTAGTTGACATTTGATTTTTACATGTTTCAGGTAATGAGGCTAAGTAGGTTGATGAAGATGGAACTTACACTTTTGGACATCATCATATAGGATCTTGGACTTAGCTAATTAACTAAAATTCTTACGATTAGAGTTTAGTTAGTTTAGCTGATTCTTTTGTGTAGTTCATGTATTTAATTCATGATGAACATGATTTTTGTGTAATTACTTTGATTGATTGAATGATATATGATGATTTGATTTAGATGCCCACGAGCTTTTGAACAATCTACACATCCCTCGTGGCATCCCGACGTTTCCGCCATCAGTCGGGGTGTTACAGATTGGTATTAGAGCCTGGGTTATAGGGAATTAGGTTACTAGAAATGGTTGACCTAGTCTATAACCGTAGGATACCCTAGTATGAACTATTTCATACACTAGTTAGTATATTCAGGATTTCATGCTTATGTGTTTATTACATGTTAACTGAACTCCTGTTATACATCTGATTATATATGCTGCTACTAATTAATTGCTTACTTGTGCCCTAATGACTCGGTAAGGACATACTCGTGGTGTATTGTAAAGGTGGTGGGACGGTGGTTTGGGCAGTTGCGACTGACCCTTATCATATGCCCTATATATATATACCATTTACAGTACATTGGGTGGATTTCAGTATTGAGGAATAAGGAAACTACCCGTTTGGGACACTTATCTGTTTAAGAACTTAACTGCTTAGGAAATTATCTGCGTTAGGAACTATCTGCTAGATCTATTGATCTCCAGACAAGGACACACTCGTGGTATACTACAAAGGTGGTGGGACAGTGTAAGGGAGGTTGCGATCTACCCTTGCATATGCCCTATACATTTACCATTTGTAGTATATCGGGGGTCTGTCAGTGTCAGGAACATAGGATATTATTAGGAAATTACTAGGAATTGTTGTGAAGATATGGTTGTTGATGGTATGTTTGCTGGACTGGTTTGGATTGATACTCGTGGATGATCACACTTGATGAACACTTATAAACTCATTTATAAACACACTCATTGGACACGTAGGGTGCATAGGATCAATGAACGACGCGAACACTTAGTGATTGATTGGAGACTTGAATGATGATATAGACACTTGGAAAGAATATAAACGCATAGTGATGATACTAACACTTAGTGATGGTATGGACACTGGATGAGAATAAATTACAGGGAGGATATGAACACTTAGTGACAATAAGAGCACTCAGTGATGATATGGACCCTTATTGATGATTAAGGACATTGAGATTTGGTATGGAATTTAGTGAACTTAGACATTAGGGGAACTTTAATGTCAGGTGAACTTAGACATTAGGTGAACTTAGAAATAGGCAAACCTACATGTCAGGTGAACTTAGACATTAGGCGAACCTAATTGTCTAAGGGAACTAGAGACCACTTCACTCAAAATTATCCTACCTAGGATAAGGTTTGTGAAGTGTGACTATGGTAAGATACATGATACACCCTAGATTCTAGCAAGGGCATAATCGTGGTGCAATGGAACGGTGGTGGGACGGTGTAGGGGGGACTGCGATCTACCTCTGCATATGCCCTATATATAAGCTTGTTGCATTGCATCGGGAGGTCGTCAGTGTTGGTATAGGGTGGGGAATGTATGGAACTGAGGAATAGTAGTTAATACTAGTTATGACCAACTAGGACAATTAGTATAATTTTAGGAAATTTAAAATTTTTATGAGTTTAACGACAGATAAGAGAGAAATATAATTCCTATATGTAATCTTAACTGTCTAAATGAACTCATTTGACCATTTTTTGTATGACTTATGTTGTAAACGGTAGTAACATGTTTCTAATTTCTCAGAAACATGCCGCCGCGCCATCACAACGAAGATGACTCAAACAATGGTGATGCTAACAACAGTAATGCCAACTCCGGCATACAAGAGTTAGCAACACTTATTTCTGGATTGGTGAACCAGTTGACTCAGGCCAACCAGAACATCAACCAGAACAGAGGAGGTGCAAATCCGCCAACTTGCACATTCAAGCATTTCAACTCATGTAATCCTCTGAAGTTCACGGGAGCTGAATCAGCCACTGGTCTACTGCAGTGGTTTGAGAGCATGGAGAATACCTTCATCAACAGCGACTGTCCTGAGAACTTGAAGGTGCGCTATGCCACCAGTGTTTTTCAAAAGAGAGCACTAACTTGGTGGAATGGGGAAAAGCGAACTAGGGGAGTTGATGCTGCCCTAGCACTGACTTGGACTGAGGTCAAGAATCTGATGACCACTGAATTCTGTCCTCGCAGTGAAATGAGGAAACTAGAGATTGAGTTCTGGGAACTCAAACAAGATAGTGGCGAGAATGTCATCTACAATACTCGTTTCCACGAATATAGTCTGCTGGTGCCTCATCTGGTGACACCCTTAGAGAGGGCAATTGAAAAGTATATCGGCGGACTGCCGATACAGATTCAGGACACAGTCTACGGGAGCAACCCCAAAACCCTTGAGGCTGCTATCCGTCTATCTGCAACTCTTACTGACAATCATGTGAAGAATGGAACACTCACAAGGAAGGGAACGAAGAAGACTGAGGTGAAGACTGATACAAAGGAAAGACTGAAGTCAAGTCTGAAGCTACCAGTTCATCCAAAAGCAGCAACAAAAAGAGGAAGACCAGGAACTTTATGGTCACTGCTCCTGCTGCTAAGTCTGTGCAGCAATCATCAAACAACTCCACTGCAAGGAACTACACTGGGAATACTCCCCAATGCAATACTTGCAGATATCATCACTTGCCAAACGTGCCTGGTCGCATCTGCAACAACAGTGGCAAATTTGGCCATCTTGCTAATGTCTATCGGAGTGCACAACAAGCACAAAGGATGCAATTTGCTCCGCTTGCATTGCCCGCTCCACAAGCTCAACCGATACAAGCTGCGCCTGTTCGCCAGGTACCTGCACAGGCAAGAGCTTGTTATGAGTGTGGTGAAGTAGGTCACTTCAGAAACCAATGCCCAAAGTTGACCGGAAACAATCAGAGGGTGCAAGAGGCCGGGCGTTCCAACTAAATGCTCCAGCTGCTCAAGCCAACCAGGACGTGGTCAACGGTACATTTCTGATCAACAACTCTTATGCATCTGTCTTATTTGATTCTGGTGCTGATAGGAGTTTTGTTTCATATGATTTTGAATGCTTGCTTGGTAGAACACGTACATATCTAGATAAACCGTTTAATGTGGAGGTGGCTGACGGAAACACTATTGATATTGACACTGTTATTATCGGATGTACTGTGAACTTAAATGACCACGTTTTCCTGATTGATCTTATACCTATGCATCTTGGTAGCTTTGATGTTATCATAGGCATGGATTGGTTAGCCACCCACAAAGCGGAGATAGTTTGCCATGAAAAATACATACGTATTCCATTGCCTGCGGGTGAAACTTTAAGAGTCTTTGGAGAAACTTCTAGCAAAGGTCTTAAGCTTCTGTCATGCACTAAAGCACACAAGTACCTTAGGAAGAAATGTATAGCATTTTTAGCTCATATTGTGGAGAAAAAGGATAAAGGAAAAAAAATTGAAGACGTGCCTGTAATCAGGGACTTCCCAGAAGTATTTCCAGATGATTTGCCGGGTTTTCCACCAGAACGTCAAGTAGAGTTTCGAATTGACTTAGTACCTGGTGCGAACCCTGTTGCCAAAGCTCCCTATAGACTTGCACCTTCGGAGTTGCAGGAATTGGCAAGCCAGCTGCAAGAGCTTACTGATAAAGGATTCATTCGCCCGAGCCATTCGCCATGGGGTGCACCGGTCCTGTTTGTCAAGAAGAAGGACGGGTCATTCCGAATGTGCATCGACTACCGCGAGTTGAACAAACTGACGATCAAGAATCGATATCCACTGCCGCGCATCGATGATCTCTTCGATCAGCTTCAAGGCTCGGCATGGTTTTCAAAGATCAATCTTAGGTCCGGATATCATCAGCTTCGCGTACATGAGGATGATATTCCCAAGATTGCTTTCAGAACAAGATATGGCCATTATGAATTTCTGGTAATGCCTTTCGGCCTTACCAATGCACCTGCGGTCTTCATGGATCTCATGAACCGTGTTTGCAGGCCATACTTGGATAAATTCGTGATTGTATTCATTGATGATATTTTGATCTACTCAAAGACCAAGGAAGAACACGAGAAACACCTTAAGTTGGTCTTGGAGATCCTAAGAGAAGAGCGACTGTATGCCAAATTCTCTAAATGTGAATTCTGGCTTAAGGAAGTTCAATTCTTGGGACACATAGTCAACGAATATGGTGTTCACGTAGATCCTGAAAAGATTGATGCGGTGAAGAATTGGAGTATACCGAAGACACCCATGGAGATTCGATCATTTCTCGGACTTGCCGGTTACTATCGGCGATTCATTTCGAATTTCTCCAGAATTGCTGTCCCGCTTACTTCTTTGACACAGAAGAATAAGCCATACGAGTGGGGACCAAAGCAGGAAGAGGCGTTTCAGAACTTGAAACAGAAACTCTGTGATGCTCCTGTCTTGACACTGCCTGATGGAAATGATGATTTTGTAGTCTATTGTGATGCATCCAACCTAGGTCTCGGTTGTGTTCTCATGCAGCGGGGAAAGGTTTTGGCCTATGCATCAAGACAGCTGAAAATTCACGAGAAGAACTACACTACACACGACTTGGAACTTGGTGCAGTCGTGTTTGCTTTGAAGATATGGAGACATTATCTTTATGGCACAAAGTGTGTGGTCTTTACTGATCATAAGAGTTTGCAACACATTCTCAATCAGAAAGAGCTCAACATGAAACAACGGAGATGGGTTGAACTGTTGAATGATTATGACTGTGAAATTCGCTACCATCCTGGTAAAGCGAATGTAGTAGCAGATGCGCTTAGTCGCAAGAGTCAAGTTCAGATCCATAGTGTCCGAGTGCACTCTAGTCTCCGTGATGATGTTCTCACAGCCCAACAACACTCATTAGCTCAAGATGATTTGAAAAATGAGATGTCTTACGGGGCTGAAATTTTATTGGAAACTAAAGATGATGGATTGATGTATTACTTAAATCGGTTGTGGATACCGAACCGGGGTGATCTTAGGATGGTGATCATGAATGAAGCTCATAAGTCTCGTTACTCAATCCATCCAGGCTCTGATAAGATGTATCAAGACCTTAGGGGCTTGTATTGGTGGCCTGGAATGAAGAAGGATATTGCTGAATACGTGTCAAGGTGCCTTAACTGTGCTAAAGTCAAGGCAGAACACCAGCGACCTTCGGGATTGTTATTACAACCAGAAATACCCGTGTGGAAGTGGGAGAATATCTCCATGGATTTTATTACTAAACTCCCACGAACCACAAACGGTAGAGATAGTATCTGGGTGATTGTGGATAGATTGACCAAGTCGGCTCATTTCTTACCGATACACGAGACGTACCCTGTGCGGAAGTTAGCGCGTATCTACATTGATGAGATCATTAGCCGACATGGTATTCCCTTAAGTATAATATCGGACCGTGATGCTCGTTTCACGACACGATTTTGGGAATCACTTCATGAAGCCTTTGGAACAAGACTGGATCTTAATACTGCCTATTATCCTCAAACGGATGGACAGACGGAGCGAACGATTCAGACATTAGAAGACATGTTGAGAGCTTGCGTCATCGATTTCGGTGGCAATTGGGATAGCCATTTACCGTTGGTTGAGTTCTCGTATAACAACAGTTATCACGCGAGCATTGGTATGGCGCCATTTGAAGCTCTTTATGGCAGGAAATGTCGGTCACCTATTTGTTGGACCGAAGTCGGCGATTCGCAGATTACTGGTCCTGAGATTATTCAGGAAACGACTGACAAGATCCACCAGATCCGTGACAATCTGTTAGCTGCTCGCAGTCGGCAGAAGAGCTACGCGGATAAACGAAGAAAACCTTTAGAGTTTGATGTGGGAGATATGGTATTACTCAAAGTGTCGCCTTGGAAGGGCGTTGTTCGATTCGGAAAGAAAGGGAAGCTTGCTCCACGTTATGTTGGCCCTTTTAAGATCCTTGAACGGATCGGGAAGGTTGCCTACAAGTTAGAACTTCCTCCTGAACTTAGTAATGTGCACCCAACGTTTCACGTGTCCAAACTAAGAAAGTGCTTAGCTGATTAGGATCTTCAGGTACCACTCGATGACATTCGCATCGATGATACCATGCATTTTGTTGAAAGACCAGTGGAGATAATGGATCGTGAGGTTAAAAACTCAAACGCAGTAGAATTCCAATTGTCAAAGTACGTTGGGAATCGAAGCGGGGTCCAGAGTTCACATGGGAGCGAGAAGATCAGATGAAGCTTAAGTACCCACATTTATTTACTACGGTCACTCCAAGTTGAATTTCGGGACGAAATTCCTTTAACTAGGGGAGACTGTAACATCACTGTACTTTAGGTTGTCCGTACATCCGTACGATTGTACTGTTACGACCTGAGATTTTGTAATTATTAATATTGACACATTACTTGATGATTATCACTGTTACTGGTAGACATGTTTATAACACATACTATATGCGTAAACCATGGGGAGTTTAGTTGTAACCCAACTGAACAGAACCAGAGAGTTTATCGCAGATGATTATACGGATTATGGATTTGGGTCGGAATGGAAATGAACTGTGGAATTGTTATGGTCTGGTTGCTAAACGTAGTCAAGGACACATGGTCATGGTTTATCGAAATAGCGGTGGGACGGTGTAGGGGAGGTTGCGATCTACCTCTGCATATGCCCTATATATATGCATATTTCGGTCTATCATGGATGTGTCAGTGATTAGAGTTTAGTGGGTTTTGGTTTGGGTTGATAATATTAAGTTAATAGAATAAAGTAGGTTATAATAAAAGCAATTACGCGATGGTGAGTTTACGGTCACAGTTTAAACGCGAATATTAATTTGGAAATATTAACTTAATAATGTATTCGCGTGGGTGACGATTCACACGAATATAATTATTAAGAATAATATTCTGAAACGATATTCCATAAATAGTAAGTCAAATCGAAATACGGTACGAGCGTTGGATTCGCAAAGGTGACGATCTTTACGAATACGTACGCGAGTAACGCGTTTCGACAAGATAATTGAATAATATCAAACGATATTAATTTAATAAATGAAAACTTAAAATATTTATTAGGAACCACAATCTTAAACAAAAACGAATGAATTAAATTATTTAACTAATTAATATGAAAATTAAACGGATATAATTCATTTGAACGATTTTATTTAAAATTCATTTTATTATAACAAAACATGACTATTTAAATACTTAATTGTTGTAAATGTAATTACGATAAAAATTGTGCATAACCGATCATTTACTTATTTTATCGCGATAAAAACGGGACCGGGCACGTGGGAACAATACGCGATATAAGAAAGAGGATCACCTCCTCCTTCTTTCATTTTCTCAACACTCCCTCTCTCTCTCTCTAAACTTGATTTTCGTCACCTACACACACACCCAACTTCTCTCTAGCGTATCTTGCTCGATTCTTAGCGGATTCTCGAGATCTTGGTGTCCAGACGACCGTGTGAACGAGAGCTACAGGTTGATACGAAGAAACCTTGCTTTTGATCGACGAGCTAAGGTAAATCTAGAGTTTTTATTTCGGTTTTGATCATGAGTCACGAAACTTACAAATCCTTGAGGCATTAAACGAATGGTATGTTTGAAAAGTCTTAAACTGAGCTGGTAGGGACCAGTAGGAACCGTTTAATTGGTTGGAAATAGGTGGTGTTAGCAGGTGTAAAAAGGGGCGGCTATGAGTGCATGGTTCGTTGCTGCCATGGCCGAACTTGTGACCACGAAAACCCTAGCAGGTCAACGAACCTGTGTGGTGGGAACATAGGCCTCCCCCGAACCTTTCTGGACGGGAAGGAGGGTGCTGATGGCCGGACCTTTCCCTAGAACGAAACCCTACTGGCCGAACCATTCCTAATCCGGACGAACCATCATGCTAAATCAGCCGAACCCTAGGGTGGCGAACCCTAGGGACCCCGAACCTTTTTACATTGATGGATCTTAGCCGAACCTTGTCATTGGTTGCGAACCTTTGCTGTGCAGGTACTGAATCGCGAACCCTCTCCCCATTCAGCCGAACCTTATAATCAAAACAACTAGTTGACCGAACCTTTAAAGAACCGGCGAACCCTTGGCCAACCCTAGCCCCACGAACCATAACATGTAGCCGAACCTTGGAGTGTTGTTAGCCGAACCATAGAATGGGGCGAACCCTAGTGTGGGCCGAACCTAATGGCTCTTAGGGCATAGGTTCGCTGCTTTCATTAAGGACAAGACCTATATTCGTTTAATGAGCGGATTAAGGGTCAACGGGGGGATATAATTAAGTAGGTATATATCTACATACATATGTGTATAACCATGCATGCATGAGCTAACTTAATTGTCACCTCTTCTAAATAAAGGAAGCCTAATTTATGAGAAATGATATATGAATACTTATAATACTAATCTATGTATGATTTCTCAAGTCTAAATTGAAACCCAATTAATTAGAATATATGAAGACTCCTCATCAAACATGCATGCAACCGGGAATATGTATGTGTAAAGTTATACCACACTCACAACATGTATGGTGACTATAGTTTCATCAAAACCCTAATATAATAGGTCACTAAAACTAACTAGTTCTAAACCTATTCTGTTGGGATGAACTTAGAAATAAATAAGACTAAGTTAATGAAATACAAACGGATTAAAGTAAACTAATATAGACATTAATTGGATATGAAACCCTTATGCTTATAAAAGTGGAAATCACCCTAATTACAGATCGTTGAGTTGCCTTGAGTTGAGTACATACGCGAGAGCGCATAACACGAGAACACTGATTTCAAAGACTCAGGTGAGTTCTCATACCCTCCCTTTCTTTTAAACTGTTTTGGTTTTAAATTTGGAGGTGAAACATGTATACCCATTTTCAATATTATTTTGATATTACATGGATGACACTTGCTTAATTGTATGAAATCCATAGTTATGGATTATCATATTCCATGAGTTGTTACTAATGACTTCGGTCATTCGTAATGACTGCATGTATTGTCACGAGGAGTTTGCCTCATCCGTGTGTCGCTATCTTTGACTTCGGTCAACTACAATGATGCATGTATTGTCACGAGGAGTTTGTCTCATCCGTGTGTCGTTTTCTTTGACTTCGGTCAACTACAATGATGCATGTATTGTCACTTGAAGGTTGCCACATCCGTGTATCGCAGTCTTTGGCTTCGGTCAACTACAAGGATACATGTATAGTCACTTATAATATTTGAGATGATTGATGATTTTGATTGGTTGATTGGTTATATGATGGGCTATCTATGATTAGTTATGATTAATTGAGATGTGTGATTATGTGTTGGATTATGTGCTTTGGGTTATGTGCTTGGTTATTGTAATGGATTATCTCGCAGGTGTCATATGGAATTTTAAGGAAAACTCTAAACTCTATACTCGTTTTATAAAACTATTTTGTAAAACATTTTTAATTATGAAGACTTATGATTACTCACCAACTACTTTGTAGTTGACATTTGATTTTTACATGTTTCAGGTAATGAGGCTAAGTAGGTTGATGAAGATGGAACTTACACTTTTGGACATCATCATATAGGATCTTGGACTTAGCTAATTAACTAAAATTCTTGCGATTAGAGTTTAGTTAGTTTAGCTAATTCTTTTGTGTAATTGATGTATTTAATTCATGATGAACATGATTTTTGTGTAATTACTTTGATTGATTGAATGATATATGATGATTTGATTTAGATGCCCACGAGCTTTTGAACAATCTACACATCCCTCATGGCATCCCGACGTTTCCGCCATCGGTCGGGGTGTTACATGACCCTCATGATTATTTATCTAATTGATCAATTAAATTAAATACGCACTAGATAGATAATTATATGATGGACATAATTACTCTTACTATCCTAATTATGGTTTCCCTTTGGGTGTATATAAGGAGATAAAGTCTCTCATTATTGACTAATGTTAAAATCACAACCGAATCCCTAACTCTTGGATTCGAGAACCTCTCTAGCCTCTCCATCTCATTCCATCCTAGTCATACACCATAAACGGAAACCCGATCGATCCGGTGCTGTCAAGAACGATGTCTGGAATCAACAACGCATTCACTGGATTCACAGGTTTCATTTAATCTTAGATCTATTATTATGTTTTCTTATACATGCTTAAATCAAATCAAAGGAATCGATCAACATAGTATGCATAAAATCAAAAACTTTTTACCGTACAAAACACATTATTTTATTATAGTTTAAACTCAGCCAAGCAAATAAAATTGATCCAACGACCTATCAGATTTAGTTAAACGATTAGCTCAATAAACACGGGTTATTATTGATTTCTTTCCCACATATATATATATATTCAAATCAAGGTTCCATTTTGTTTGCTTATTTCCAAGAGAACTTGAAAGCTTTATTTATTTAAGCTTTTAATGACGTAGTATACAGCTCCATTGTTTAATTGTTGATGCTAAAGTTATTATTATTCTCCTTGTATGGAATCTGTCGGGTTCATTACTAGTGTCCACTGAGATCTCCTGTCTTTCATATATGGAACAGTAAGATATATATTGATGTCATCCAAAAGATTAGCATATCTTACTCTAGACCAATTAGGTGATTTACTTACGTTTAATTAGTTTTTGTTAAAAATAACAACATTAAGTCAATGAGCTGCATGTAACTTTAGACATATGATAGTATCCGTCGGTCAGAAAAGATGCCTTCTATAACTCATGGTAAGATGGTACTTAATTAAAAGGGTTAGTATTAAAGAAGCTACGACCAAAGGGATTGTAGTATAATGGTATGCCCCTGACTTCCTGACTGAAGGGTCTTGGTTTCGAGTCTCATCTAGGGTGTAAACAAACCAAGACAGCTCGTCAAAATACTCGGGATCGGATAGGTAAAAAGCTCGAATGAGCCGAGCCTTAACGAGCCCGAGCCCAAAAATATGGCTCGTTTAGTTATCGAGCCCGAGCTCGAGCTTTATATATCGAGCTCGAGCCGGCTCGCGAGCATTAACTAGCTTTCTGAATATATATTTTTTATTTATTATATTAATTGTTTATTTATAAAATTAATTATTTATATATATATATATATATATATATATATAATTATGATAAATATATTTAAATCAAATATTTTATGTTAAATTTACAAAATATAATTATAAATATAATTAAATTAGTAATTAAAGTAAATAAATTAAAGAAATAAATGCTAAACGAGCCGAGCCGAGCTCGAGTCTAGTAAATAAAGTTCTTAATGAGCCAAGCTCAAGCCTGAATTTATCTAAACGAGCCTCGAGCTTTAACGAGCTCGGGATCGGCTCGGCTCGGCTACACCCATAGTCTTACCTAAAGCAAAAAAATGCTTTAAGTTAAGATAGAGAATTTTCTCAGTATGAGTCTCCTCCTATAAGTGGTATTAATATGCTCATTTAAATAATGATATTTGAGGTTAGCTATTATATAAAAATTACAGAAGTTGCGACTCGTATATCACCAACGTGTTTGTTGGCTTTGGTCTTCTTGACCAAGTTATTCAGCTGGCTTTGAGCTTATTGGCTTTGACACTGCGAACTTTTTATGTTATGATTGGCTAGTTAATGGATAAGTCCGGCTTAAAAAAATAAAAAAAAATCAATGTTTATTTTGTCTTGTTTCAACATATTTATATTAGTGATTAATTATATCCTATATTGGTACGGTAGTGTATACCACACAATTCAAGCAAATGTGGTAATTAATGCACGAAGAATTTCTGTGTGTTCTCTTGGTAGATTTTCTCATCGACATCTTTATTTTTAACTAAAATTCATTAATTCATAAATTATAAATACCATATTTAGTAAAGTCGGTTACCAATCACAATTTTTTATTTTTTAAATCTCAAAGCAACTTTAGATTAAATAATTAATTTTTAGTTAAAACAAACATTGCAAACTTGTCTTGGTGGCAAAAACTTTAGAGTTCTATTTTTGTGGTTATCGGTTCGACCCAGTTGCCGGCTTTTTTTTCATTTTTTTTAATTTCCTTTTCTTTTACTTTTTCCCATATACCTTCCTATACTTATATATAAAATTATATTTTTAACTTCTTATACCGCAACGTATGATGAATAATTAGGATTTACTTGATATCATTTGTTTTTGTATACCGTAACATGCAGTGAAGTTTTTAGATGTTTCCTTCTTTTTTTTCCTTTCGAATTTTCTTATATATACGTACCTTTTTTTTCTTTTTTCATTTAAACTTTCATATATTTATTTCTAAATTACTTTTTTAATTTCTTTTACCACAACATGTGATAAAATGTAGGACTTTACTCGGTACCGTTTGTTGTTGTATACCGCACGTGTGGTTTAGTTTTCTTTTTAGTTTTTTCTTTTTTCCTTTTGAATTTTCTTAAATTTTATATTAAATAAAAATAATTATTCGTATCATAACATACTAACGTATTTTATTGTCATTAAATATATTTTATATCTTTTTTTTGTTTTTATATCTTTTTTCCTTTTAAATTTCTTATATTTATACATAAAATTACATTTTATTTTAACTTCTTATCCCACATCATATAGTAGATAATTAACTTTACTCGGTATCGTTTTGTTGTTGTATACCCCAACGTGCGGTGAAGTTTTTCATTTTTTTTATTTTTTATCGTTTGGTCATGTTTATGTTATTATGTGAGAACATTAACATGACTTTGTCGCTGCAGTTTTATACGTTTCCTGTTTGTGCTTAACCACGTTTATATCAACGCTGACCTCATTTATATTTATTGCAAACTTTTTTAACAAATTTCTAATTTCAATGTTTGGTCATGTTTATATCATAACATATGAGGTATAAAAAACGAGCTAACACAATTTTTACACATCTTTTTTTATGTTTAGCCATGCTTATGTAAACACTGCTTTCTTTTAGATTTTATAAAACCAGTCAATTACCCGTCGCGAAGCGCGGGCATAACTTGCTAGTTTATTTCTTATTTACTAAAATCTCTCGCGTCTCATTCCACATATCTATCCCATTTCAATTTCACATTACATCTTTAATTTTTATTTTTCATATATTTCTCTTTCTTTCATGCACAACACTAAAAAAATGAGGTTTAATGAATAATACAGTCTCAAATAATACGGTTTTATTTGTCTCTTCTATAATATTTGGTGATAAAGAATGAAGATGAAGAAACCCAGAGGAAAAAATAAAATATATAAAATTTATGATATTCAGAATTCTAATTAGAAATCTAAACCTGAAACGTACACACTCTATCTTGTTAGATTGTTAGGTCTACTCTAACCTAATGAAGGCGAAAAACTACATAATTAGACTTTTTTTTTTTTTTTTTTTTTGTTTTTACGTCCATGCATGTGTCTGTCTTGATCAAAGCTAGCAGGATGTTCATTGATTTCTTTAGGATGATTGTAAATGGCACCAATAATGGCTAGAACTAGGAGCATGAGACTTATACGAAACAACCTCTTCATATTTTCAAGATAGACGTAAGATGTGTCTTCATCTATTCCTACCCAGACAGCCAGACGGTCCAGACCCCACTTGAAGTGAGATTTTAACCGGGTATGTTTGTTATTGTGTTGTTGTAAATGACACCATAAATCATTCTCAAGTGCTTTTTGTTTTTATTTTTTTTGGGTACTAAACATAAGTTAAGACACATATAGATGATTAAGAAAGTCCCTTAAGAGGAATCTTTTTGATTTCATTTATTAAAAAAGACCAATATATTCCATTACTACTTTCATTAATGGAAAATTACAAAACCAGGTACAGGATTAAAAAGGAGCTAGAAGAAGCATTATTCATCAGCATTCTTTGCAACTTTTATTGCATCTTCCATCAGTTAACCTGCAGCTTCATACAAATTAAAGCCCTAGATAAGTAATATTGTTGTTAATTATTCCATCAACTTTTAGAGATATATATATGCATGGAAAATAATGCATTTAATAAGATTAAAATTGTACACTACAAAGCCCGACTTGCGATGCGCGCATATAACGTATATATGTGCCGGTCCTCGTGGGACAAAAATCAAATTGTATTAACTTTAACGTTATTTTATTTAATTTTTGTGAAAATAACGTTAAAAGCGTTGGGTTGGTTTATTAATCAGGCATCATGAGTAGATGATCTTATACCTTAATTAGCCTCCTTAGACCCTATCTTATTTTTGTTAATGGTAAAATATATTGAGTATGATAATGATGATAAGTTGTATACTAAAATTACTCATACCTTTGCTAATTAATTAAAGCTACTGGTAGAATGATTTGGAACCAGTGGTTTTATATTTTGGCAAAGGAACTTTGCCAGACTCTATTTGTTCCACATCTTGAATCAACAACTGGTAACGTCTCATAACTTCATCGACCGTCATACCCGTAGCCTTCGCGATATTTTGCCACCGGTCAGGGGTGTCCTTGTCATAGATAGCCAAAGCATTCTCAAACAGCTTGGTTTGCCAATGGTTCCATGTAGCCATTTGGATATTCTTCAGTCCACAAACTAGCTTAATTACAAAACAAGATATGTAAAAAGGTACTGATGTTGTATGTCACCTGCAAAAGCCATACATTGGCATCTCTATTTATAGGGGTGCTAATGAGAGAAATTGTTAACTGTGTAAAGGTTCTTTAACAGAAACTTCATAGTGGACATATCTTTTTCAAGAAACATTCTATGGCATCAGAGAGTGTGTTATTGTTGGTTAGGAGGGACATGATGGGATATGTGGCATATATACGGTCACAATCCCCTATGCTTGTGAGGGAAAAAATCGTCCCAAACTTTAACCGATTAGCCAATTAAAAGTGGACATGTGGCATTGATTTTTGGATTGCTCTTCATTTTCACAATAATATGTAAACAAGTAAAAAACGAAAATACACAGTGAATTTTGATTCAAAGTAAGAATCGATATATGCATTACACTGTACATAGATACATATATATAGTTGATAATCGGTATCAACTGTAACGGTTACATGTTAACCGTCTTCACCGACATGCAGTGTGTATACCTGCGATCTCACCATCAATTAACCTAGACACATATTTGACGACGGGCCTTATTAACACTACATCAGCCCAATGTCTTCCTATTTTACATATGGCCTATGGCCCATATTATATAAGTTTTATTTACACACAAAGTAAATACTAGACCCAAAAATTAAATGGATTAACTAAATCTAACAGATTTGTGGTTGACTTTGACTTGACTTGGTTGACCTATCTTGACTTTGACAATTTCACTGAATAGACTTTTTAAACTTGAGTTTGACTATGACTTTAATTGTTTGGCCTAATCATGAGTTATATGACTTACGCCCATGTTATATGTGTACGAGACAAGTCATGGTGATGTTTAGTTAGTAAGTATATAATTGACACATGTTATGTAATTTGTTGACTTACGTATGTTTAATGTAATTACGTGGATGTTAAGTCTATTTGGATAAAATGATGCATACAACTAGTCAGGGGCGGCCCGGGGAGGGGCAAACCCGACCTCCGTCCCGGGCCCAATTTTTCGTGGGGCACATTTTTATATATGTATTTATATATATATTAGGTTATAAACCCGAGTATTACACGGGTTTGAGTAACAAATAACTCAGTTAAATATATTTATGGGCCCATTTCGTTTCTCAAAAGCCCTTTATCTTAACCGGCTCCATGGACGCTCACGTTCAAGAAGAAATTGAAATTCAAAATCCCAAGAAATTGAGCCCATGGATTTACAGTTTACTGATTATTGAATGACTGATTTAGGTAAAATATGGAAGTTAATCCCGAACATATTAACTTATGACATTTCGTTTAGGTTTCGGGCCGTTACCCCGAACCCCACAAGGGGGCACTGCCCCCTTGACCCCCGCCCGCTGACTGGCCAGCGGGACCGCCACCAGGGGCTCTGCCCCTTGGACCCCGCCAGGGGCGCTGCCCCTAGGACCCTGCAAGGGGGCGCGGCCCCCTTGACCCCCGCTTGGTCAGAAGCTTTGAATGCGTTAGGGGCCTATTTTCCCCGACTCGTCCTGGGCACCCAATTTCTCAGGGCCGCCCCTGCAACTAGTTAACTCACAAGGGCAAGCTGGTAGACATGTATTAAATAGTAATATTTGGATTGACATCTCTCTCATACTTGTTGGGCTTGATAATTACAACCAACATATGTTATGGTTCAGACCCTTTAGTGATCATACTCCAAGTCTTGTAGACTAAAAGACTTGGCACTTACATAATATCATTATGCATGCATTATGTTGAGACATACGTCATTAGGTTTGGTTGTGACGTTACGTTGATTAGATCTTTCATAGTTGTGTGACATACACACATATAGTCCGTTTTGTTTTGACTTGATACATAAGATCTATGACTAGCATGATGAATTTAGAGTGATAGCCAAATAAGATCTATGACTATTATACATAAGCTACAACCTTTCTAAGTTCTAACTAGTTTAATACCTCATGTGCTAGTTTAATTTCATTAGTACCATAGTTTTAATTTCTTTAGATTCTCCCTTGAACAAACTCTACAACCGCAAGCTATAGTGATCCGCTGCAAATTAGTCATTGCTTCTTGACTCTTGTTTTATCATAAGGCTCAAACGATTAATTTATGGGCCTAGGGAAAAAAAATCCCCTTAGGCTTAAACGATTAACGAATTATCAATTCATGGGATGTGTTTGAGTTGGGGAATATTAGGACTCAACTTGAGCTCAATTTTTTTTAACTTGTATATTAGACTTATTTATACGTAATAGGTATAAATTTATTTTAGATAGTATATTAAAAAAGTTTAAACATTTTGGGTCCCTTAAAAAACTAGGTCCGAGACAGTGGCCTGGTTAATTTGCTTGTTTTAGACTGGCACTGGCCTCTGGCTAGGGGCTACACACAGACTTTTATATTAGCTTTTACACTTTGATTCAAGAACAACAATTCCCCTTAAACTTGCTATATGAAAATCACCCAAAAGGAACTAATAACAAATAAAATTCAAAGAAACAAATATTAGCAAGATAGTGATACTAAACTGAAATCAAACTGTTATCAATAATTTTGTTCGTGTTGATTTAAAAATATGTTGCAAATTTTTACAAAACAATTTTTGTTAGCTGTCATTGTTATTATCATTTGATGCCCAACTTTGTTTTTGTCAAGAACTTTGAAGTATTAATCTTGAAGTCGCATGGTTGAGGTCTAGTGAAGAAGATTTCTAGAGTTTATTGTTGTCATTGTTATGTATGTTTATTGTTGATGAAGTGAAACTAGAGTTTTAGAGACCCTTAGTTCCTCAAAAAAATTTCACTCATCCTTTGTGTGGACGTCTTAAAACATTCAGCAAGTGAAAACACTATTTTATGGACGATTGAGATAAGAGAAAGTTTGTACTTAAAACAAATGAACTACGTTACTAATTACTTCTAGAGGTGAACAAAAAAACAGGGTTGGGTTTACAAACCGGTATTTGGTTGATCTCAAACCGGTTCCATCCAAACCGGTTCCCAAACCGGCCCAAATTGACGGTTTGGCACATGTTCGACATTTTAATCGTTAAAACCGGTTCCTAAACCGATCCGAACCAGTTTCAAACCCCTCCAAACTATAGGTTTGGCATCTCCCTCTCTCAAGCCGGTTTCCAAACCGAACCGTTTTCACCCCAAACCTGTTTAAGACCAATGAACCATCATTGACCAAACTGGACCGGTTTCTAACCCGAACTTGTATGAAAAAAAAAAAACAATTTGTGCACCATGGACCACGGTACATATCGGTAAAAACCTATAATCGACCCAATATATGAACTGGAGTCCGGAGATCGATAGAAATTGAAATTTGAAAGATCTGCCAAGCCCAATGAAAGCGTATACCAAGCCCAAATTGGTATCTATGTGGATATGGCAAATTGGCAATAAATAACCCTTAAAAACATAAACTAAGCATTTGTTCGTGTCGATTCGCTTACATTGAATTTGTTCGTGTCGATTCGCTTACATTTGTTCATACACGCATAGAAGGAAAATTAAAATAAAAATTCTTAGTCTCGAACATTATAAAGAATCATCTTAAATAAATACAAATAATATAATATAAAAATCATAAGTATAGTTATCGTTAAATAAAACACCAGTTAAAATTAATAATTATAATTGAAATTATCTCAAAATAATGTTTAGAATACCAAAGTTTTAAATAAAATATGTTTTAACAAAGATAAAAATTCAAATAACTAGAGTTCTTGTTTAAATATTAAATTATTAAGAGAAACATGAAAATATGGTATAACTGATTTATTTGAGATGAGTGACGAATCTTAAAAGGCTCGTTGCATGTTTTGTGACCTACTTCTAGCAAAAGAATCAAACTCAAGTTTGAAGAAGCATATTAATAAACCATTTTAAAAGATGTTGAAAAATGACTCGGAGACCCAACAAACACAAATTGCTAGTGATGGTGGAATTTTTCATCATGACATAGATATTGTTCATGATCGAATAACGAAGTTCATGATTCAAGAGGCATTGTTATTCAACCACTTCGAGAACCCTCACTTGAAAAACATGATTCGAGAGACGCTTCAACCTCGTTACAACCATGTAAGTCTTAGATTGCTAAGATATCGTTGTTTAAAAATGATGGAATAAAGGAAAGAAAGATTTGATTTATAACTTGTCTACTAACGTTAGGTTTGCTTCACATGGTTTACCCAAATCTTATATTTGTGTCACCGTCTATTGGTAGATCTCAATTGGTGGCAAATGATGAAACATACAATTGTATTGAACTTTTCATCTTACACATATGACACATTATTTGATTCAACTTTTAGATTTCGTAATAACAAAATTTAATTTAGAAAATAAAATATATTTAATAGCTTTCGATAATGCATCAAACAACATGGTTGCATTTTATGTCTCTACTTTTAAAGAAGAAATAGAACTTGAAACAAGATTTCACGACGAGTAGATGGAGAAAGAATTGTCTCGCGGCATATCTGACGAAGAATTTGCCATGATGCTAATACTCATATGCATTAATAAGGCTTCTAACGATTTTTTCGTTTATTATTATTTATTTGTAATTATTTCTCTTAGTATGCAAATTAAGGAATCGGTTGTGGTTTCTACCTAGTCCCACCTCTAAATCAGGTTTCAATGAACTTGATGACATCAAGAAGTAGTTTACAACCCGTTCCAGTTCCGACCCAAAAATTGGTTTGCCGAAGTCTAATTATATGTGTTTTATGCACTGTTGCAAAAGTCGGCTTTCAAGGACGAGCACTCGCTCCAAGGAGTTGTTCCGAGGCCTAATATTTTCTGAGTATTACTGAGTGCTCCCCGCCTTAGGCCGAGTACTGCCCGATTACTCGCTCCAAGGAGCGATTCCGACCTATGAGCGTCTAACGACTTTTACAACATAGGTTTTATGGTTTTTTTTTTCTCATAAAATATGATTTTGTTCTCTATTATTTTATCTGCTATGTCCATGTCACTATAATATGTTAAAACTCTTAATGATAATGTAGACCTCTTCTTTAAAACAACAATTCCATCAAGAAAGGTAAAATATCGTTTAAAATAAATATTAAAACTTGTAATAAGTGATAAGAACTAGAACTCTATAAGCTTACGATTCGAGCAACACTTGAGATCAATTTAATATCTATCACTCATGTAATTTACTTTTATTTTAATTATAGTTAACTTTAGCCGATGAAAATGTTTTTACTGTGGCGTACAAACGTTTATTTGTAGGGGCAGCCGCCCTCCTTGAATTTTTTCCAGTAATATATAAATATTAAAATCCTGACCGATCTTATTAATATTTTGCAATTGCCCTTCTTAAATTTTAAAATCGAACTTGTGATGAGAATTTAAGTGATATTTGTGCTTGTTTTTTGAAAAAAGAGTTATTTGCAATGTCTCCATAAATGCTTTGGATAGATTTTAAGAAATAAAACCTTGTAGAGGTTGTTCAAACTCTTAGTCTTGACTTTATAAATTTTAGAAGTTAACACATAATGGAGACTCTTTGTCCGGGCTTCAAAGACTTAAAACTTGTATTTTTAAAGTTTAACGAATATCTTGGATTATTTTTCAACAACTTAGAATTTTGTAAACAAGAGGAAATTAACTTTTGATTTCATCACGCAACGTCTTGTGATATAAATATTTATAGTTGAAGCATTAGTGACAGTCTATCATTTACCACTCATAATACTTTAACTTTCAGTCTTAATTTTTTAGGTTTTAATTCTAAACTTTAAAAAAAATGTTATTTTAGATAAGTTTTTAGTTGGTCTCTGTTTAAACCTAAATTTTATTAAGAAACGAGTTGTATCAAATTCAATTTACTATACGTTCCACCGTCGCTGCAATAAAGGTGGATTAGCAATTAATCCTTACCCTGTCTATATATGTGAGAAATATAATTTAAAAACCTCTTCTTAGTGTAAAAATTATGAAAACCACATAAAAATCATGTAAAAATCGTTTTTTTTTAATATTTTTACATGTTTGTAACATTATTTGACATATTTTTATAAAAAATTAAAAAACACCGAGTGAATTTTTAAATTTTTTTAAACCCACATAAAACATACGTAACATTTGGGCACAACATTACATATGTTTTACGTGGCTTTACAAAACCTGTAAAAAAATGTGTCAAATAATGTTACAAACCTGTAAGACTCGGCGTTTTTTTAACTTTTTTTTTTATAAAAATGTGTCAAATAATGTTATAAACATGTATAAAAAATCAGGAAAATAAGTTTTTTTACATGATTTGTATGTGGTTGAAAGTTTTCACACTAAAAATTGGTTTTCAAATTATATATATAATTATATATATATAGGGATGTGTTCAAATAATAACACACTCTTAAAATATTAACCCGAAATAACCCGTCAAGATGCAGCCAAATCTTGGATTTTTTTGAACATCATTGTAAGATGTTTGCGAAAATTCATCACCATTTAAGACGTAACATCGTTGTCAGTTTTTCACTTATAGCACTGTCGTTGTTTTAAGCTTAAAACTTACAACAATGTTACGTCTCAAATGGTGATGAATTTTCGCAAACTCATAAAAGAAGAAAGTGTTGTAGATGTCTTACAATGATGTTTAAAAAAAATCCAATATTTAGTTTTATCTTGGCAAAGTTATTCGGGTTAATGCTTTATGAGTGAGTTATTATTTGTTCACAATCATATACACACACACACTAGATTATTATCCAGTGTATTACACGGATGGAATATAAAATATTAAATAATTAATAATAAAAATTTCAAAATTATACGATATTTTGTTATAAATTAAATAAATTACATATTAATGAATATTTTAACAAACACAATAATAATTAAAATTTTCAATAACTAAAGAAATAATGTGCGACTTACTTGTTTGTAAGAATAAAGATTCTTAAACCAATTGATATTATAAATTTAGTTACTTTTATATCAAAAACTTATTGTTGCAAATCAAGAAGATAATGTACAATTTATATAATTATTAAAGTTAGATGACTTAATTTTAAAATATCATTAAACATAAAAAACTAAAGCTTAATTTTTCCTAACATTTTTATAACTTTTGGTTTAAAATAATTATTTTTTAATCATTTTATTTTAAGAAAATCATTTGTTTATGAAAATTCCATTATTTGAAAACTATGATTTATAGTTTATTTTATTTTTATAAAAAAAATTTTTATTAAACTTTTATTTTCTAAAATTACTAACTTCAAGTATTTTTCTTACTTTAAAAAAAACAATTCTTAGAAAAATTCATATTTTATAAACTTTTTTAAGTGTGCTTTAAATATAAATATTTGATTTTTAATTTATTAAAAATTATTTTTTAGCATGAAAAAGACAAATAATTTATTAGTCATTAATATTACAAGTATTCAATAGGAGAGAATGTAATTAATTAATAGGATAAAGAATTGAATAAGTTGATTAAAAAATGACAAGTGTCAATAAAAACATGAGAATTTAAAAAGTGTCAAAAATTATTTTTGTTTATTAGAATATAGAAAGATATAAGTTATTTTATTATTTTTATATCATTGCTTATATAGCCAACCCATAAACATATGACTATATGTAAAGGCATAAAGCAAACCAACAAATGTTGGAAAAATATGTTGGACAATTAACCTAAACTAAACTGAAAAATAATGAAAAAAATTAAACCATACGAAAAATAGGTTACGGTTTCATTTAGAAATTCTTTAATAACTCACAGGTGGTTATCGATTTCGGTAGAGCTTAAAAACCAAACCAAATACACATGTATCAAGATATGCATAACATATGTTTAAACATAAATCGATAGTATTTAACAATATACAATTCAAAAGCCCTATAGTTATCGACAACGACAAGTGAGACAACGATTCTTTAAATAAAATTAGTCACCCTAAGGAGGGTGTGTATTTTAGCTATCCCTCTTGGGATATATACGGAATATACTTTTGTCTCTTAGAAAAACTAAGACCAGCAATCATACAATTCACTACATTTACAGATTATTTTAATGAACTTGTATTAATGAACGGATCGTTAAGTATTCTAATTAATATTGATGGCATAAATATACTAATAATTGCTTTATATGTAAAATAACGATAAAATTTAATAAAATTATACATAGGATTATATTATGTGAAAACTCGATCTAAAATGTAAAAACTTATACCCTACAGTGTTCTCTTTTTGAAATCTGGAAAATAAATATACATATTGTACATTAAAATTGAATAACAAATATGATTTGAATAAAAAAATGACTTTTAATGTGTTTTAATGTGAATCACATATTCATTTTCAATATTTTTAAATGAAGACTAAAATAAAATTTAAGATTTTGTCTTTAATATCGAATTTACACATAATAAAATCTCATCATACATATTATATTATATATAAAATATATAAATAATTATATATATATAATTAATATTAAAAAATTAATTAATTAATAATAGATGAGTCGAGCCGAACACGAGCTCACTTAAGTTAAAACGAACAAAGCTCATGCATTAACGATTTCAATTATGTTTTATCTCAAGACTAGGTTATTAACCCGTATAAAACACGGAGTTGTATAAATAATAAACATTTGTTAAATTTATTACTTATAAAAATTAGAGATATATAAAGTAAACTTTTTAACATTTTCTAAAAGGAAAAATAGTATAATTTACAAATCTTTAAACACTTCTTTATATAGAAGATTGTATATACAAAAACAATATTGTAATCAATATTTGATATGATGAAAATTACCTATTACATATAATAATAAAATATAACAAATTAAAGTTTCTTTTAAGATGTTGATTAATTTTATCTAAGAAAAGAGAAATAAAAAATCACTAAAATGTGTTAAATATGATAGTATGAATTAAATATTGACAACAAATGCTTTAAAAATCATAATTAATAAAGTGCGATTATTATAGATTTAATAATCATACGAATCACATATCAAAAACTATATGTTCTAAGATAATAAATACATATAAAATTAAGAACTAAAAACTTAGTTTTTCAAAAAAAAAACATATTCATTATTATTTGACATATTGCATTTTTACCTTCTAACGACATTAAATTATAAAAATTATAAATATCCATTAATAATAATTATTATCATTATTTTCATTTTTTAGCTACAATTTAAAACTTTTGAATTATGTATCTTGATAATTCAAAGTATGAAATAATAATTAAAACTTTTGACATGATTGTAATTTAATTAACATTTAAAGATAATTTAACTTAATTAATTTACTTCATTTAAAGTATGAATTAATTATATTTATTAAATGAAATTAATTTTTAAAATGTCTAGAATTAATATAATATTGACATGTGACAAACATATGACATGGATAGCCTAAAATGATGCCATGTGGCCAATTGTTACTCTTTTATTAGGTAGTATAGATAGATATTGTTTTATAGTTTGCAAGTCCATTGATATTCAAGGTAGGAATAACAAAACCAAGCATATTAAAGCAACCAAAAAAGTAAAGAAAATTAGTATTGTATAATCTAGTAAACATAATAAGACCAACCACAGCGGTCACCCCACTGAAAACCCTTCCCCACTGAAATTTCCTGCCACGTCATCAACTCACTGAAAACCTTAAACACCCACAATGGTCACCCCACTGAAAACCCTTCCCCACTATTCCACATCATCAACATTATTTAAATTTAATTGATTTATTTATTTATTTTTGTTGCAAACTAAAAATAAAAACTTTAGGATTTAATTAAATTATTCAAATAAAAATACAAATAAAATAAAAGTTGCATTGCAAACTTAAATAAAATAAACCATAGAAAAAAAACTAACAATTCAAATAAAAATAAAATTTAACGATATTTATCAAAGAGTTTTTTTTTCAATTTTTTCATTATTTCACGTTCTTCCTCGTCGAGTTCTTCGGGAGACAAATACTCCATTGCTCTGAGATCGGCTCGGAGGGTCTTCTCTTCTTGAATTTGAAGCTTTTTTTCGTGCATTTTTTTCATATCCTCGTGTTTTTGTTTTTGAAAACTTGTGAAAGCTTGGAGTTGATCAGCGAAATCGATTGTTGTCGGGTTAGAGGAGACGGTTTGACGACTCGAAGAGGAAGCCCGTTTTGTTGTATCTCGTCCTGTCGGTCTAACCGGTTCCGGGGGGTGTCGAACTCGGCTTCTTCCTCGTCATCCTCGATGCTAACCGCGTAATTTGTATGGGCGGTCGAACCCCCTGGCGAATACTCATTCGATTCGGAGTTTTTGGTTCTTTTTGAAGAACCTTGGACCTCGTTACCTTCTTGGCAAAGAACACAGAATTTTGGCGAGTCTTTTATCGTCACCCAAACGTGGTAGTGGTTAAATGCTTGGCCGTTACTCTTTAGCTGGTATTCTATTTCGGCCCATTTCAGCACGTTCTCGTCGCTCATCCTGTTTTTCCGGTTGTTGGCGCAGTTGCTATAGATCCCACTAAACTTTGTTAACTTGGTGCACATATCCTTCCACTTTGAATTTAATTGATGATATGTGCGGTATTCGGCATCGAAGCCCATCATATTGTGCCAAGTAACGGTGACTTTTTTCCAAAAATTTTCGCGTTTTTGCGAATTACCTACAAAAAAAATAATTAACCAAAAGTAAGTAAAAAAAATTATATGCTTTAAAAAAATAAATACAAAACTAAGTAAAATAGTTTTTACCTTTGGTTTTGTTCTCGGATTCGTCCATGTAGCATTTTCCGAGAGCCGTTTCTTCATCGGGAGTCCATTGTTTTGGTGCTATTGGACCACTAGTCGGCCCGGTTCCGGCCGACTGTTTGTTTTTCTTACCTTTTTATTGCGTTTTTGAGTGTCTTGTGTTTCCGACACGACTTCGTTATCAGGTTGATTCGGTGACACGAAATCTGATTCGAAGAGAGGTTGGGAAATGTTTTGTTTTAAACTGCTTTGGGAGTAGGGAGCAAAACCGAGTTGGAAGTTTGGTGGTGGTTGGAAGTTTGGGTTCTGTTGTTGAAAGTGTTGGATGTTCGGTTTTTTTGTAGTTGAACCAATAAATTTCGAAGCGATTCGGGATCGTATGAGAACGGGTTGAATTCGGGATTGGGATTGTTAGGCCTTTGATTCATGTTTGTAATTTTTTTTTGAAAAAATATAGAGATAAAGATGACAGATGAAGAGATTTGTGTGGTTTTTTGGGTAAAAAGGTTGGAGTATTTATTTGGTTTTAATTTTTTTTTAAAGTAATAAGCCGTTGGTTAACGGCTAGATTTTTGTTGGCCAATCAAAAACCAAGAAATCAAGCGGAGAGCGGGGGCCGTGAGAGGGGGTTGGGCGGGACCCGCTTAGGCGGGTGGCAGTGTTCCCGCTGGAAGCCGCTGGCCGGGCGGGAGAGGCACTGTGGATGGTCTAATATGTGACACTTCTTAAAATAATATTGATTTTCCACATTTATGTTTGGTAGAAAACAAACACAATAAACACAACTGGTATGATTGAGATTGTATGAATTAAAATTACAATTATGTAGCATATACTAAATACTCTTTAACATTATTACTATGTTTTTTAACTTAAAGAAGGCTCGAACTCGGTTTGTTTATATCTTTAATTTTAAAAACTCGAGTTTGTATGAAAATTTTTAAGTTCAATCGAGCTTGACGTGCTTAATTTTTATTGATTTATGTTTATCTCTTTATTTTTGTTATTAATTATATATATTTTAACTATATATTTCATATATAATATAATATGTATATGATTTTATGAAATTTAATAATTATTTATGAATAGAAACAATTATTAATTTAGAAGTTATTGAGTTTGAATAGCTGAGATCGATCTTTAAGTTTCTTAAAAGACGGTTACACTGTTTGAAAAGTATATATATATTTTTTGAACGGCGGAGGTCTTAATTGTGTGAACCCACTGTTTACAGGTCATGTCACCAAAGTCTAATTACATGGACCTCTTATAAGCCACCACAACCACCCCAGGAGGAAACCCCACTGAGAAAACCCCCTGACCTCCATCAGACTCCTTTTTCGCTGCGGGAGGGATTTGAATCCAAGACCTCTCGTTTGAAAGAATCTTGGAGGTACTATGGAGGCAATGCCTCATTGGTTATGAAAAGTATATATAATTGGAAAACTAGCCATAGATTGAATTCTGTTTGAAAGTAATTTTATCCCTAAAATATACATATAGCTTGCTCAAAAAATTTGTCACCTAGAGTATGGGACGTTAACATCATGACGAAGAATCATTAATATTGGGATATTCGTAGAGGATATTATTCAATAAATTATTAAAAATTTAAAATTTGAAAACTACATTATTTCTTATTACTTTATTTTTTGTTTATGTGCATGCTGTCTTGTATGTGCTTATCCAAGAAACCGCTTAACCTTGAAACAATACACAGTTACTGTTTGGCTTTATTAATCTGGCCTAATTTTTTGTACTATAGAAGATAGAGGATGTTTGCGGTATACATATATAATGTATATATGTGTCGGCTGTTGAGGGAAAAAAGTGAAATGTCACTAATTTTAATGTTATTTTTTATATTTTTTCTAAAAGTAATATTAAAAACATTTGGTCGGTCGGTTAATCAGGCTCATGAGGCGGGGGTCTGATTCGAAACAAACTCTTTATTCTTACGGGGTAGAGATAAGCCTGTATATAAGCATGTATACATCTTACACTCCTTATACCCAACCTTAGATTTGCTAATGGTAAATATATTGAGTACGATTATGACGATGGATTTCTTTTTGAACCTTTGAAAATCATATTGCTATACATTCCCACATGGGCGGATCTATGTAGGTAGATTCGTAGTCTCAGGACAACAATAATTTATCAGCTTATATGCACATTTATATACATTATTTTCAAGTGATAGCATTAATTTTTGTACTAGTGTTATCATTGTTTATCAAAATGATAATGAAGACAAAAAAACACACAAATGATTCTTGTGTTTGTTGTGTTGAAAAAAAGTTATTCAAATAAGTTTTAGTCGATGATATAATACAACGTTTTTAAAAGATGAAACTCATAAGAGCAACTCTAAGTAAATTTTTTTATCTGACCCGAACGATAAAACCGACCCGTAAAATTTATATTCGACGCTATAAAACTCTATTTCTGACAAGTTTCTCACCAGAAAACGCGTCAGCCACACTGAGGTGGTGTTTGTTTTTTCAGAGGCAAAATGTCTGCGGTCTGCGGACCACATCTGCAGGCCTCTTTTGCAGAAGAGGTGGACCAAACCCATGCAAGAAGAGCTTTTGAGGGTGTTTGTTTTCTGAAAAGTTTATCAAGCAAAAAACCTCTTCTCAACCCACGTCTGCTCTTCCCCAACCCACCGTCTGCTATTCCCCAACCCACCATCGATGAGGCCAGCTCCGACCGTAGTGCTCTTCCCCAACCCCCCGTCGATGAGGCCAGCTCCGACCGAGAAGGGGCGAACCCTAGATGAACAGTCGATGATGCCAGCTCCGACCGAGAAGGGGCGAACCGTAGTTGAACAGAGAACAGTCGAGATTGATTGAGGTCGATTGAGCAGCCGATTGAGAAGTGGATTGAGGAGTTGCGGTAGATTGAGAAGTGACGAACCCTAGATGAACCGGTGGAGGGGTGAGGGCGACGGCGGCGGACTTTGAAAAGGGGGCACAATTCGTGAAGGCGGTGGGGGGCGTGACTTTGAAAAGGGGCGAACCCTAGATGAACCGGTGGGGGCGACGGAAGTGGGAGGCGCGGCGGCGTGGAGGCATGCCGGCGGAGGAGGCCGGCTGTGGAGGAGGCGGTGGGGGGGCCGGCGGTGGAGGAGGCTTGGGTTGAAGAAGTGAGAAGAGGCTGGGAAGAGGTTAGAAGATGTTGGTTCACATTTGCGCCAAGAAGAGGCTAGGCAGACGTTTTTAATGAAATGTATTCGAGAAAACAAACAGTCTGTAGACCTCTAACCTCTTCCCGTGTCTGCGCGGCGCAGACATAAGATGTTAGAAGAGATTTTTTTAAAAAAACAAACACCCACTGAGACGAAGCGTCACAACCAAAAAACTTTGGTGCGTGTCCGAATATCATAAATTTGTGATAGAGTTCCCATACAACAATGTATATCGACTATAATAATAAAAATAATGAAATATATCACCAACAACTATTTAAATTAATTATATCGTCACAAATGCTTTAGAAACGATTATATTGTTATAATAAAAATATGTGATAAAGTATTATGAAAATTATTTATATATTAGTAACAATATAATAGTCACAATATTATTATTATCACAATTTTTTTTTAACTTCCTAATGTTACCTTACCTATCCCACTCCTCTTAATTTACACGAACCCATTCATTTATACAATTATACTAGCACCTTCTTGTCGTTGTTTCTACTTCAAAGTGGAATGAGAAGAGGTTGAGGGGGAGAAGTCCTACTTTCTTGATCCCTTGGGTCAATTCGACCCTTTTGCTTGAAGAATCCTTGAAGTGGAAGTGCTTCTTGTCATTTGGTACCTTGCCTTGACTTATTTAATCGATCGGAATGCTTGAGTCTCTTTTGTTGAATCAATCGGGATACCCTCTCTAGGGCATCCCTCTCTTATTAAATCGATCGGGGCCGATACCTAACCCCTCTCTTGATAATAGTTTGACTTTCTGAGGGTACACCTCTGGACGGATAATGTTAATTTAAGCTCTAGACTTTAATTAATAAAGCTTCATCAATCTAATTATAAATAGTTTTGCTATTAGAACTAGTCCATACCAGTGTTGTAAAAATCGGCCTAGGCGGCCGCCTAGGCGGCGCCTAGGCGCTAGGCGCCCACTTACTGTGTAATTTTTGGCCTAGGCGGTGCCTAGGCGCTAGGCGGTGCTAGGCGGCCTAGGCGGCCCGATCAGTTTTTTATTTTTTTTTCACTTTTTTGACTTTTTTTGGCTTTTTTTGACTTTTTTATGGTAAAAGGGGACCAATTTCATGATTATTTAGACATTTCTCAATCAAAAATCTTTAATATGTCTCTGAAACATCGAATCCAAGCAGTTAACATCGAAATTTATCTCTAAACTTTGAACTCAGTGTTTAAGTTTGCACTTTAAAGTACTTTTTTAGTATAATTAAGTATATTTTTTAAAATTATTTGAAGTATTATATTAAATTATTGATATTGATGTGTGTATATAATATATATTTGTAAAATTACATATAAAAATTCCAATCCGCCTAGCGCCGATTAATCCCTAGGCGGTACCTCGCCGCCCGACTAGCGCCTAGCGACTTTTACAACCATGGTCCATACACCCTCACACTATTAATGTTAAATTTGTGAATGATTAATGTAAACTTTTTTAAAGATAGAAAGTTTGAAAGGGTGTTGATATAATAAAAAAACTACAACCCTCAAGTACTAAAATAAACTTAAGACCATAGTAAGAGGTCCTATAGTACAAAATCACCCCCATGAGTTTCTATATAAAAGCTGTCAACTGATCAAAACATAGTTTCATGCACTATAACTAACAAGAAATTAACCATGAGCTTCGAGAACTATGACCCTTGTTTCCCGGACCAGCCGGTAGTTGATCAGTACCTATCGGTCTGGGCAAACCTTCCCTCCTTCCGGTCCAAGCCAGCTTTTACCTGGGCTGAAGACAGTCTATCTGGTTCACTAAAATGCTCAAGTCTCACCTACGAGGGGCTAAACAACTCGGTTCACTCCATTTCATCCCAACTTCAACAATCATTTCATAGAGGTGACACCCTCATCATTCTATGCTCCTCCGGGCTAGAGCTCATTGAGATCATTTTTGGATGTCAACGAGCCGGGCTCGTGGGAGTGCCCATTATCCCTCCTAACCCGACGTTTTCAAACGATGATCACCACCATCTCATTCGTGTCTTGTCTCAAACGCGACCAAAAGCCGCGGTTGCAGATCGGCTTTACATCGAAAATGTCCAAAAATATGTTAAACTTTCTAGTCCTAAAACCCCCCTTTCTAAGGTATTGCAGAATCTCACGTGGATACCTATGGAGAATCTTTTAGAATTTAATATTGTAGCAACAAGTATAACCTTAAATTCATCGTACCAAGGTTGCAAGCCTGACGAGGTGTACTTGGTCCAGTACACCTCTGGTGCAACCGGGATCCCCAAGCCCGTCTTAGTGAAGGCTGGAGCCGCTGCACATAACGTTAGATTAGCTAGAAAGTGCTACGATCTTCACCCAAACAGCATAATTACGTCGTGGCTACCTCAGTACCATGACTGTGGGCTTATGTTTTTATTATTGACAATTGTTTCGGGTGCCACATGTGTGTTAACCTCACCACATGCGTTCATCAACCGGCCTAGGCTCTGGCTCGAGTTGATAACCAAGTTCAAGGCAACTTGCACACCAGTACCATCTTTCACTTTGCCGTTGGTTGTCAAACGCGGTCAAGTTTTCGACAAAAACCGCGTTTCTGTTAATCTAACTAGCATGAAAAACCTGATAATCATCAATGAACCGATATATTACGAACCCGTTAAGCGGTTTGTCGATGTTTTCATTCCATTTGGCTTGAACCCTTTATCGATTTCACCCTCGTATGGGCTAGCTGAGAATTGCACTTTTGTCTCCACAGCATGGAGACCAAGACTTCAAAGTATTGATTTCCCTATCCACAAGAAGCTAATACCAAGTGCCCGGTTAACTTATGATGACATACACGATGAAGAAGATCAAATGAACATTGTGATCGTCAACGAGGAAACAAATGAGCTTGTGGAAGATGGCTTAGAGGGTGAGATATGGATTGCTTCATCTCCAAGCAACGCCTCCGGTTACTTAAGCCATCCTTCTTTAACCCAAGAAATCTTTCAGAGTAGACTAAGAGGCAGCTTCAGCCACGAACGCTTCATTCGAACCGGTGATCGAGGGATCATCAAAGGCGTCGAAAGATTCCTCTTTGTAACAGGCCGATGCTCAGATGTCTTTAAACGAGAAAACACGGTTGAAACTCATGCTCATTATCTAGAAACTGCAGCATATGAATCTTGTACAAGGTTTCTACGAGGAGGGTGTATTGCAGCATTTGAGATTGAGGTCAATAATGGGACTATGACCGCCATTGTTGCTGAGATGCAGAAGCTTATTACTGATGAAAATGAAGAAAGTATGTTGGGGAAGATATGTGAAGAAATAAGAGAGTTTGTAATGAAGGAACATGACATTCAGGTGGGGTTGATTGCTCTGGTGAAGAGTGGAAATATTCCTAAAACGACGTCGGGGAAGATACAACGATGGCTTGCTAAAGATAGATTCTTGAGGGGTGATATGGACGTGGTGAAGGAGATGAAGTTCGATGATAACAGTTTCAAGAAATCTATTGGGCAAAATATGATGGTAAATCCCAGTGTGAATAAAAAGACGATATTATACAGTAATTTATGAATGTATGAAAGCTCGATTGATTTCTTCAAGATATATAATCTTAAGATCGATCATGTTGTGTCTCTGTTTCAAATTGAATGTAATTTCAACTATTTTTATGTATTTTTTTAGCTCTTTTTATGTATATTTGAAGTAAATTATTGAGATAGTCTCGTTTCTTAGTATTTTATTTTTGTCCTTTAACTTTTATAAATTGCGCATATAATTCTATACTTAGAACATTTGTCACATTTATAATTCGTGTGAGGGTAATTTGGTTAACTAAGTGAGGTTAATTTGGTACTTAAAGGCTATATATAATACAAATGTCTAAATTTGAAAACATATGAGTAATTTATGAAACTTAAGAAAAAAAATGAAATACTAACAAAACATAGGAGTCATATCATTAATTTACTATTTCTTTTACTATCTTTTCATTTTTTTTTACCCATCGTAACCATTTCATTAAATTTTATCGTTAACATTCTAATAAGACAATGTTAACCAAAACAAATATATATTTATATATTTATGTCAGCTATACAAGCAACTTTCTTATATAACCAACCGATAAACACTTGGCCATATAGAAACCTAACCAGAAAAAGTCGAAAAATACGTTGTACAATTAACTAAAACCGAACTAAAAACTTATGAAAAAACCTAACAAAACCAAAACTCGGGTATGGTTTCGGTTATAAATTCTTTAATAACTAAGAGTTGGTTTTATCAGTTTCGATGGATCCTAAAAACCGAATCAAACCGAACGAAGCACATGTCTATCAAAAAATGCATAATATATTTTTAGACATAAATTGAAGCATTTAACAATATACAATGCAAAAGGGTGAATTTAACTTTTGTTCCTTTATGTTTAAACAAAATTTCAGATACGGATTTTTATTGTGGTAATACTTATAAACAAAGTTAATTGAGAAAGGAACGGGTTTGAAATTTTTAGTACTTTAAGACATAAAGACCAGCTTTGAAATTTTTTGTAAACATAAAGAACTAAGAGTGAAATTTGACCTATATAAAATTAATCATCCTGCCAAGGGGTTGTGTGTATCTTAGCTATCCCTCTTGGGAAATATTCCGAATATACTTTTGTCTCTTAGAAAAACTAAGAGCCTGCAATTTCATATTTGAACTAAAAAGACTCGTTTGTTTGAATACAAACTTGATGACAAAGAAACTCGACGTCTCATTTGACAAATTGATAATCAATCATCTTAGTTAATTTCACGACGATCAAGCCATAACTTTGCCATAAATCCAAACATATATAGGCATTTAGGACAAATACAAGGATATATATACATATATATGTGTGTGTATATAGTGTGTGGTTTCTTTATTAACTCATGTTTATTGCGTCACTACAAGAATAAGCATCTAAAAGGGCGAGACCTACAGGGACGACAAAAGTCGTTTCTGTAGCCTAGCCTATAGCGACGACATGTTTATGTTTATGTGTTTATAAAATTCATTAGATATGCATGTTTAGGTTTATGTATGTTTTATGTGTTGTTTATGTTTCATTTATAACATTGACTTTTAATAAGTATGTTTATGTTTGTGTGTTTATAAATTTCATTTAGATATGCATGTTTAGGTTTATGTTTATGTATGTTTTATGTGTTGTTTATGTGTTTACATGGTTTTATAAAATATATTTTTTTAAAATATTTGGTCGGCGCTTTTTTGATTTTTTTATAAAAATGTGCCCAATATTGTTACAGACCTGTAAAAAAAATTTCAAAAAAGAATACGTTTATTTTACATGATTTTTGCATGGTTTTCACGGTTTTCGCACCAAGAAGTGGTTTTCAAATTATCTATTCCCTATATATATATATATACTAGTCGGAAACCCGCGCGATGCAGCGGAGGCGACGGCAATGTACTACGCGATGTTCGTATTTATCACTTTTTAGTGATACAGATTATGTTTTTGATAGTTTTCTTTTATGTATGCAGTTCTATATATCTTATAAATAGCATGAGTTTTACAAGACTCCACAATTAATATACACAAATAAAAACAATATTTATAAACACAATGATCTTGTAAAAAAACCGAGCACACAAATAACAAAAGTTGGTCAGAAACATATATATTTAGAATTAAAAATCCATGTGTCAACTTCGATGACTGTCAAAATATTTTAGCTTTTTCTTTATTCCACCCAAGTCATAATCCTAATTTATGTAAGACAAAAAATAATAAGTTAATATATTATAAATGAATAGTGTAAATCAGTTTACAACTCGGTCGTTTTTATTCTTTTCGCGGTTATATTTTCCTTGATATATTTGTCACTTGCATATGCTAAAAAATGGATTGCTGAAGTTGACCTAAAGGTTATGCGTCATGTTCAGTTTTATAGACCTGTTTGACCCATTTGATCCAGATAAATTTTTAAATAGTAGTCTGGTCCATCAATTATGATGGTGTTTTTTCTGTTGCCACACTCCCTTCCTGTAAGGATAATACCTGATGTTAAATAATAATAATAATAATAATAATAATAATAATAATAATAATAATAATAAACACTTGTAATGATAAAAATCAATACATAATTAATCTTATCACAGCAACATCAACATATTTGTAGGTATCATCAATTAATGCTAGTGATATTTCCATTGTGGCATTCATTTCTTCCATATCAGTCGGAAGTTTGTCAATTGCTGTGTTCTTGAGAATGTCAACTACAAACATATTTACCATATGATGGTCTAACCATTAACTTGTTTAGTTCATTTGGGAAATTATTTAGCAAATGAAGGATGTATTTAATAGTTTTAAACACGTGCATCCAACATGCTTAGCCTCAACCATACGAAGATCCAGAGGTACTTCTAGAAACTGAGCAGCGAATTTCTGTAATCTTAAATAAGTAAATTGGTTTCATACTTTCATGCATAAAAGCTGGACTTGATAGTGAGGCATTCAATGATTCAAGAGTCTCTAAATAGTGATTATTATGAATTCATGATCTAATTATTACAACAATCTGTATAAAACTTAATATGCCAGTTTCTAGAAAAAAAATGCAAAACTCTCATCATAAAAGTATAAAAGGAAAAGAACCAACAATGAAAACAAATTTGGTTTGATCAAACAACCACACAACAACATTTCTTTTAAAAAGATTAGAAAAATTAATTTATCCATCAGATTGTATATCAAAAGGAACATAATAAAAAACAAAAAAAAATTGCCATGCCTGTTGTAGCAAATGATGCCCTCAATGAAGACAGGTCTGAGACTTTAAAAGAAATTTCAATGCACAATTAAGGTAGGATAACAAACAAACTTACCCAGTATATTTCAGTAGAATCTTGGGGGGATGGATACAAACATTACCTCTATACCAGTTGGATACACAATTAAGCTAGGATGCTACTGCAAAAACATATTTGATGAAACCACTTAACCACAATACCAAGACCAAATAAGCATACAGAACAAGAACATCGTTATACAGGTTTATAAACAGGGGAACAATAATAATGATGGAAGCTGCACAAACCATTTCAGGTCCACCAAGAAAAATTAATTTAAGAGAGAAACTTATAGAATAAATCATCATTACTCTACTAACCGTTATTAACGGCAATTACTATATTGATCAGCTTCTTCTTGATATGCTTTAACTCAAGAATCTGATGTGTTTGTAACTTCACAAATCAACAAATTAGATGGCCATTAACTAATATAAACATGCATATAAATAAAGTGCGATCAATAGTACATAATGTTCAGACCAATAAGCATTAGAACCAGATAGACCCGCATACATACATAAAGCAATACACACAGAATACATACATATAAATACCTGCATAAATATAAACAATTTCTTAATGTTATGTATGTAGTTATGAGTTAAAAAATCATTTTTATAGTAACATAAATTCATTCTTATGGTTGTATTTAAAATGCAGTTGTATTATTATGTAGAAAAGTTTAAATAAAGTTGTATTTATATGTAACTTTCATAATCTTTCACATTTTACACATATTCAAAAAAATGTGCAGAATTTGTGCATGTATCCATGTATGTTCTGTGCATTAAACTGCCTACACAGATGTAGTTTTATGCCTTCATAAGGTGAACTGCATACATATAAAGAAAATCATACGTGCATATACATAAAAACCAGTTTTGAATGTGTGTGTCTTCATGTATGTTTTATGTGTATTTATGCAGTTCATAACACTTTCTTAGATAATTTTAACCATCAAAGTATCATCTTTTTTAAATAATAAAATAAATTGGGTGGCATTAATCTTGATTTGAGTTTAGATAAATATTAATTAAACATCTGCATACATAAATTTTAGTATTTGTGCAAGTCCTGTATGTGAAATAATTGGCAAAAAAATGTACATAAGAGGGTTAAGCTAGATCAAGTGAAGCTGGAAACAAAAACTCAAAATTATAAATGAATTTTTTTTAAGCAAATACATATAACCCTTTAAAAAAAGTTAGTTAGAAATGCTGAATATATGTATGCAGTTTTAAAATATAGTGTATGTATGTAGTTATGTATGTATACAATGTTGAATGTAAGCAAATAGATACGCATGCAAGCAAGTAGTAGACACAGAGTAAACATTTGTGAAACTAAAATACACGCACACAGAACACACACATAAACACAACGATGTAAACCAATTTCTGAGGCATACCAAGAGAACCAGCTGAAATAGGATGTATAGAAATTAGGTTAAAAAAATTATGAAGAGGCATACCAATTTCTGAGGCAGTGTCGGAGATGCAAACGCAAGAGAACAAGAAGTGAAGCAGGAGTAGGGGTGAGGGTCTGATTGAAGTGAAGCAACTCTTTTAAAGGAGAGATCCTTCTTTTGAATTATTTGAATGTGGAGCCTTTTTTCCTCTTTTTGTGTATGATTGGTTCAGACACGAAGAACCCATGAAAAGAAGACTACCTCTTTCGTCTTCCTGTTTCAGAGACCTCTAGGGTTGAGAAAGAAGAAGAAACGGGAAAGAAGGGTTTTGGAAAAGAGGAAAGTAGGCAAGCCATATTTCAAAAGAAGACTAACGCCTGTAATATTTTCTAAAGTTCTGAAATCCCATTGACCTGGTTGAGATAATAACCAATTAAGGTATGAAGAATCAAAATGGAACAGTAATCAATTGAACGAATTGCCTGGTTTGGAGACTGGATGCCGAGATTGGTAAAGAAAGTTTGGGGGAGATGGAAAGCAGAAGTCAGGCTTTCAATCATGATGAAGGTTTAAGCAAGGTGCTGGAGTTGATTTAGGCTTAGAATGGTTGTACCATATGCTTGTCCACTGGTACTTTTCTTAATTTTAAGACACTTGAATATCCTCTCACGAATACTCTTTATAAAGGAGTATATATATATATATATATATATATATATATCTATGTGTGTGTATGTATGCATGTATGTATGTATGTACATACGGTTTGTATCCTGTGATAACCCGATCTTAGAGAGAAAACTTTTAAACTCTATCTAGACCATTGATTTGGAATCTTAAAAATAAATATGTGGTTCACATTAAACATGAATAAAAAATTAGGTTTAAGAAAAATGTGGTTTAATGTGACACCTCGTATTTTCCAGGTCAGCATTTATATTATTTTAATAATAATTTGTATTATTATTACAAACGTGGCACAACATTCCAAACACACATAACAAACTGATCGTAAAAAAGCTCGCACGTGTCTTAAATAACGAATGTTGGTGAAATAAACGAACCACAACCTAATTTCACAACACTTAGACTCTATGGAACCTAAAACAAGTGAACCAATGTTTACAAGTCTCAAAACGATGATCGTAATCGAGAAATACGCGAAAAACGAGCCAAAACATGAAAATGGGCCTATTGGGCTTGTCTGGACCTCCAGGCGCTACGCCCGAGCCCAACCTCTCGACCTAGGCGGTGCGCACGAGAAAGAAAAAAGGAACCGGTGGAGGGTCTTCTGCGCGCTACCCTCGGGCACAACAACGCCTGCCAGGCGATGCGCCTGCCAGCCCAGAATCGTGAAAAATCTTCTTGATAACCCCAAAACCATCATTAACCTACCATAATCATTTTTTCTTGCAACCAGACGTTACCCTCTCATTCCTGCCCTTGAAGACCACCTGCAACTCATTTGAAACCCCAAAAACCTCCATTGGAAGCCATAGTTGGAGTTTGGAAGCTTGAAGGAGCTTAGAAGGAGACCCATTGAAGCTCATTCATTCTCTTCACCTTCTTGATCTTGCTAAGCACTGTTTTCTAGGAGTTTAGGGGGCTGTTACATTAACATTTCAGCATCATTGGAGCCTTTGAAGGTAAATCCATGGCCTATGTAGCATAAAAGCACTTATACACACATGCAAGTCTCTAAGGCCACATGCACACACTCAAACCACACATGCACGAGGTTTCAATGATATGGATCTGTGATTTTAGTATTTTGCTACTGATTTGGTGTTATGAGGACCATCCTTGGTGATAATGATAAGTTGTAATGGTCATTTGTTGAAAAATGCTAGAAATGATGAATTTTGTTTACATGCATGTATGATCCATGATGTTCTAGGTAGATTTTAGTATTTGAATGTGATTATTAATGATATTGGAAGTTATTTACAAGATCTATCATGATAGTTATGGTCAAAAATGTTGAAATAATGAATATTTCCAAAAATAGTAACTTTAATGGTGCAAGACCTTGTTATATGTCAAAATGTGGACATGCATGTGTTATAATGTGTTAATTTGTGATTAAAATGATGAAAGTTGGAGTTTTGATTAGTTAAAATAGGTGTGAAATGTGATTTGCATCATTATTACTATAAATAGTAACTTTTGAGATGCAAACGGTTAAAGGATGATGAACATGATATGATTTGTATGTTTAACATGATTATATGGATTGATATGTTAATGATAGGGATTATTGATGAAATAGAATTGTTAAAATAAAGGTTTTGACATAAGTTACCATAAATAGTAACTTTAATCTACGAAGTAGGTGAAAAACGATATGTGTGACATCCAGTACCTGATCGTCCGGCAAGTTTGTACGGTACGTGTACTTTTACTATTTACTGTGTGTAAATACAATGTGTAAACAGTGTGTGACAACAGAACTCAGATAACAAACAACAGTTGTACGTGTTTAAGTGAAAACTTAAATACTGTAAGTACAACAACTCATGATAAACAACAGTTGTATGTGTTTAAGTGAAAACTTAAGTACAGTTAATACAACAAATCAAGAGAAACAACAGTGTACAAACAAATGACAAGGACACATCGGTTGCGATATGATATCCATAGATGACAGAAATCAGATGGCCGACAACTCAGTATGAAACAATGTGAATTCAAGGCTAACAATGTGAAAACAGGCAAGTATAGTCGAGTCCGTCTGTGAGGAAACATAATTCAAAACATAAGTTCAGTGTTGTTTTTGGAATAACAAACTGACAGTGTGTTTGCGTGGGTGACGATTCACACAAACATATCTGTGAGTTTAATGTTCTGAAATGATGACTGAAAAGTAGAAAACAAAAATCAGAAAGTGAAACCATCGTTGTGTTCGTTCAGGTGACGATTCGAACGAACACGCGCGAAGGTGACACGATCTGATGAAACCTTTAAAATAAACGTTTACGACGAAATAAATCAAAATAAAATAATTAAAAGATTTACTAGGAATAATCACCTTAAAAACCTAAAAATAAAACTATTTATTTAAAATCCGTAAAACACGCGATTACGTTCCGGAAAAGCGACGAAAACGAGAACCGAGCAACCGAAACGAACCCGAACTCACTCGGGGTATAAATACCCTAAATGAGTCACCAACCTCATTTAATTCTCTCATCCTCTCTCTCTAAAACACAAAACCCGGTTCTCTCTCTCTCTAAGAATTTCAAACTTTAAATCCTTGTATCTCACTCGTTTCTTGATGAAATCGTGTGTTCTTGGTGCCAAATTGAAGCTATTATCACCCTCTACACGAAAATAGAACCGATCTGAAACAAAATGCAACCAAAACCGAGGTATATGAGCTTGAAAGTTACGAAAATTAGGGTTTTTAGCCCCTAGGTCGACCCACCAACTCTAGCCGGCTTAAAACCTTCCTACCTGAACCCCACACCTTTGAAACTGGTCCTTACATGCTTAACCACAGAAAAACATCATGGAGTTGGGCTAGGAACTCGGTTTGAGCAACCCTGGTTGACCTCAACCTGCAACTTGCCGAAGGAACTGATTCGGCCGAATGGCTTGGCCGCATGGCCATGGGCCGCAAGAGCCAGCCGACCGTACCACCCCTGGACTGAAAGACCTCCTTCGGTGATGCCTTCATTCGGTGGCCAAGCCCCATTCGGTCTAGCAGCTATCATTCGGCCAAGCACAGTAGCCAAGTCACATTCCTTCGGCCATTTACATTCGGTCGGCCTAGACCTCCCTTCGACCACCCTCATTCGATCGGGCATATTCATTTGGCCAAGCAACATCTAACCGGCCTAGACTTGTTCGTTTGGACCACACTACTGGTTCGTCCCATGTGACTGATTCGGCCCACATCTCATTCGGCCTATGATCACTTGTTCGGCCCACATGGTTTAGATTGCAACCAACACATGAAACCATATTGCCAAGGATAACATGCATGGGATAATAATCAAGTTACTACAAGGGTGGTAAAGGGTGTAGTTTAATGAACTTCACAAACCTAAAACATTAAGTTTACAAGGATTATTGCATGGTTAATCATTAACCATGTAGCAACTACTTCAAGGATAACAAAGATAACATGTAAAAGCATAAACTATAAATCTAAGTGTATACTTAGGTTAATTTGCAAAGCTTCCTATCAATACAATTAACTAACATATCATGACAAGGTTTTGGATTTTCAAGAATGGGATTAAGACAAACAAAGGTGATAAAGACTAAGTCTTTAATCACAAACTAAAACAACATACTAAACTCAGTCTAATTTGATTAAGTGTTAGTAAAATCCATCACAAGTGAATCAAGGCCGAATGATGATCAAGACCTATGAGTGTTAGCCAACATTAGGGCTAACACATACACACGCACACAAATCTCTATAACTTATACTTATAAGTTACAAACAACGTGAAATCAAAACAGGATCGTGAAAACAACATCAAGAACAACAACGAGCGCGTGCATTCTTGTTAGAACTTAGTCAATCACATCAACAACAAGGTGAGTTCATATGCTCCTTTTCTAATCTTAATTGATTTTAACTCTCAGGGCTGAGAAACATGCTAAATCTGTTATTTACTTAAAAGTTTTAGTACAACATATTGTTTATACTATGATTTAGATAATACTGATTGACTTTATTATCACTTATCATTGTATGCATGCTTGTTTGATCATAACACACTAAGACAACTAGGATGAAACATGATAACGTAGCTTCATGAATCATCCACATAATAGAATAATGTTAGTTGTAAGATTATATCTTATAACACTTTATTATTCTTACATGAACGAACAATGAGATTTTCGCAGGTTAACATGCTGACAATAACAACAACAAACAAGAATGATATGAAGATAACATATCTTCACAATATCATTCACCACCATAGTTAGCTAAGTGTAATAAGACTAGTTCTTATAACACTATGCTTACAACTCGGTGCAAACTGGGATAACATGAAACAAACATCAATGAGAACAGGAGTGATGATCATGTCCACATGACTTCATGACATCATCCACTACCTGAGCTAACTAAGCATAGTAAGACTAATTTTTACAACACTGTAGTGGCAACAGGATGAACTATGGAACAACAAGAATGATAATCATGATAACGTAACTTCATGATAACAACATCATTCACACAAATACTAACATTGTATAATAAGACTAGTTCTTATATAACTTTGTTAAAAACTACGAGAACACATAACACTGAGAACAAACAGCAAGGGTGAACACAACAACAATTGATAACTAATTAAACTGTCTGTATTATATCACATCAATCATGTGCCATGTATTCAAGTTTAACATTGTAAGTACCTCAACAAAAAATCGTTTACCAGTTAGATTGACGTGACTAAACCGATGATAGCATAGTGGTACCATAGGTTTGACAAACCTCTGGCGGATAGGGCCAGTATGTTGATCGTATTACCATTTGGCCGGTAACGTATGACCGGTGACAGGGCGACAACAGTCAGGGTCTGGTAAGCGACACATGGTGATATTAATCTATAGTGATAATTGTAATTAATCCTTCAATCCTATTGACTAACAGACTGAGGAATTGACTTTCCTTCATGTCATATTACTGGTAGTAGTTTTGTTGAAGACTATGAGAACATCACGGTGTTAGAGGTAAATCGGATGCATTGTGATCTGATTACGTGAGGATTACAATGGATTCCTTTTAGGCTCTATGCACTTCAAGCGGAGTACATATATCAATTGGTTAACTAACACTTCTATTATTAGTAGTGACTAACAGTTAACCCCACAAGCGAGAGAATAATAACAAGGATAAGATTAAACTAATCTATTTTCCTTAAAACATTGAGGGTTTATCAATACTTCGGTTTGATAACTAAATCCCTCTTACTATATTATTCTACATATAACACACTGGGTGATGAACACAATCTCATGGGTGAATATCAAACGGGTTGAACACATGTGAGATGGAAATGGATATCCATAGTTGTATTGCAAGTGGTGTCGAGTCCTATTAAGTATGTGGTGGGATGGCGTCTGGGCGGGTAGTAGGCTCGACCCTTTTGTATGCCCTATATATAAGCATAACTGATGGGATGAAATACCACTTGTAAATATAACTATGGAGAGGCCATTGTGTGAAACGGATGAATCAAACATTAATAATACTCTTGTATGACATTGTGACTGTGAATGGGAACAAATCAATGTTTTCAATTACCAAACTTATGAACTCACCAACCTACTGTTGACTTTGTTTAAATGCATGTTTTCTCAAGTGACGAACAGTTTAGTCACCAGCATTCAGGGATTTAGCTAGTGGACTTTTAGAAGACCTAGCTACATTTTGTGACGAGCATACTTTTGAATGACAAAACAATGAATCATCTTTTGTAGATCTTGTACAGTTACAAGATAGAAACTCATTGATTCTTTTGGATAGATTTACTTAGTTAAATTATGAACGTATCATTGTAATTTAACTTTGTAATTTTATATCATTGTCATGTTAGCATTTCTCATTTATATATCATGTGCTATGCAAACAATCTGATCATTTTGATTATCAAACGATATCGCGCCCCGAGAACCTTCCGCGCGACGGGAAAATCGATCCAGCCCGCCAGCTCGGGGTGTGACACGGACAAACACGGTCAACGCGACCCACATAACAACTTGGAGTTGTTTGGACACGAATACGGTCCTGTGAGACCCACACGAATGTGAACACAAACTCATAACACCTATCTGATATAGGTAACCGCTAAAGGCGCACTAAAACATTCACGAGAAGAACGCAACCGCTAAACTCAGGTGAGTTTACAGCCCCACTTTTATATACTTAACTGTTTTGCTAAACTCTTGGGGGTGAGAATACTATGCAGCTGTTTTAGATATATGACTTGTATGTTGCAAAACCATTTTGAGTGTAACTATTATCGCAACAAGTCCTCACATACCCATACCGTTAGTTGTGTAACAAACGAGTTGTTATTACGTAGTACTACTGGGTTTGACTAGCCCCACTCGACAACAACTGTGACTAGAGGTCACGACGAGTGTAATATCGATGCTGATTGCTGGGTTCCGCGATGATCCAGGGAGGCAAAGGAACATCCGAGTTTTGGTAAGATGAACTGACGCACTCCAGATCGTAGATCCAACAAAACAACTTAACATACCCATTATATGTCTGTCTTACTGTTTACTACTGTCTAAACCTGTGGACTCACCAACTTTATGTTGACACGTTTTCGCATGTATTCTCAGGAAACTGACGAGCACGAGCTAGGACGCACTTGGTGATGCACAAGAGAGTCTCATGCATATAGACTCTAATTCTAAGCTTGTGTCATTTATGATTTAAACATTTTTAACATGTAGTGTCTGATACATTTACTTTCCGCTGCAAACACTTTATTTATTCCGCTGCTTTAAGTATCAAACTATTCCGCTGCATATTTATGAAACTTGTCTGATTTACAAAACTGTGTGATTGTGTAACTCATATAGAGTCGTTCTATATGACCAAGAGCTATGATCCTGGCCACGTCACTCCCGCGCGGTCTGACACTGCACGTGGGAATTTGGGGGTGTGACACCTTGTGACCTATAATAAACCAATTACCAATTAGAAGGAAAATTGTTTGGTGGAGGAGTCATCAAAGCAAAACTTGAAGCCACTTAACATATTGTGAATCATAAGGAAACAAAACACTCCTACAAAAATAGGCATTTGTTGTGGCTAAATCCATAGGAAATTAGTAGCTTATATATTACACTCATTTTGTTACAATACAAATCTCGGCGCTAATTTAGTTTGCTATGGATTTTGCTACAAAATGTATGTTTGCAACATTTTTAGATACAAAAAGAGACATCACTATTTTAGATAAGAAAACATATTGCATTTAAAAGATATGTTTATTACACTAGGAAAGATCCAATATATCAATTTCTTCTAACTAATAATTGTAAGTGGTCACGTAGTTTGTATCCACGTTTGCTTACCGTTTTCGATAGGGCGTAGAGGTATTGGCTACAATCGAGTTGGACGAGGAGCCAAATCCAAAGGTATTGTGTTATGTATTAGCCTAGCGCCAAGGAATGTTGTCACAGTATCCATACATGCGCTATAGTATGAGCCTCCTATGTTGTCATTGTCATGATAGTATCTAGATGCACCGTAATATGTCCTATTACGATATTTGTTTTTAATATTCACTTTAAACTTTACGTTTTACATTCTAACCTTATAAATCTATGTTTTATTTGTATTTTGTTTGTTTATACTTTTAATTTGTGTTTATGTTTATATATTCATGAGGTTTAATTTGTTTGGTTCATAATATGATTTATTAATTAACATAGTAGTATTATTACAAAAGAAAAATATTTTATCTTATATTATTATATAAAGTATTTATGAAAGTAATTAATTTAACAAAGTGTTGCTTATATATAAATAAAAATATTTCTTTTAAATTTTATCAAAATTACTAAATTTTATAAAAATTGTTAAAATAAAGCTATAGTATATGAAGTGATTGTAACTTTTAATTAAAAAAATGAAAAAACATATATGTTTTGTATAGTGTTACACATGTAGAAGTATAACTAACATAAGATGTTCAAAAATCAAAATACTCAGAACTTGAAAAGGAACACATAGGTGATGTATAGTATATGTGTTTTGTATAGCTGAGCCGTGAGTACATAAATCGACACTATATGTATCATATATAGGTTTCGTTTGATAGAAACTACACGTCTACACGTATAAGTTTAAAATCATGCTCGATTTAAATTAGTGGTCATCCAGCAAAGTTATCTTAATTGTTAAAGATTGGTCATTTTTATTTAGAGAACATGGTTCAAGTTTCACTTGTGACACTTTAATGTATACCAAGTGAGGAGAGTTCTGAACCAATGAAGGCGATAGTTTACCTATTCCACGGGGTTCCCGCACATCAATGAATACTGTCTCACGATCAGCGATTGATGAATCAATCTTAATTACCAATTGGATACTGAAATCTGAAGGTATCGGGATCTTCTGTCATTAAGAAAAATTAATTAGTGGGTGAGTAATTATTCACCATTATTAATATTTTAAAAGTTAATGATTGGTTGGTTTTGCGGAGCATCTCTATGACAATAGCAGGGCGATAGTAAAGTACTGTGTATATGTTGCAGGTGATTGTTCACAGAATCACAGGCTACAGGTTATTGAGTGTTGTTTGTCACTTTATGTGAGGCAAAACCTTGTTAAATTCGAATCTCTTTTATCAAAATTTTATTCAGTTTTCTTAATACCAATAAAATAAAATAATTCATCGTAAAGTTAATTAGGAGAGAAAAAAGAGACCAAATTTGAGATTTTCTTCAACATATGATCTTGCATTCTTGCTACTAAAAAACATTTAATATAAACTCTTGAAATTTTATGAAGAGTAAATTACTAATATATGGTTATTATAAAACTTATGAAAGAAAAGTAAAATAATAATAAACTATAGGTGTTATCTTGATAATTTACTAATATTACGTGATCTAAACAAGACAAACGATTCGTGTCCGATACATAGAACACAATTCAAGTAGAACATAGCATGTTTTAGTAAGATTACTCTGAGTACACAAAAGGAAGTATATACACAACTATGTGTTGGAAATTTAATAATAATAAATATGTTTTATTATTAATTTTCGACCACGATAATTATTCGTACATGTTACGAATATGATTATTATTGATTACGTTTTGTTCTATGACGTGAACTAATCACAATGAACAGAATCGGGTCCAAAGCGGAGGTAAGATGAATGAGATATCGATGCTCGAAATTGTGTTGTGTAAAATGTTTTGAATGACCATGATTATGTTTAATTAAGCCATGAATATGTTCATAATTGTTCATGATGACAAACGCCATATAAATAGAGACATTTGGTCTTTTGTTTTTGCTTGCTAAGTTTTGAAATCTCTAACACAAGCTTCAAAAGTTCACAACACAAGAAGATATTCTGTCGAGTTCTCAACAACCTACAACGATCTATTTCTTGTGCTACATTGCTAAACACTCTTGTTTCAGGTAACATTTCGGTTTTCGGTTAACTTCGGCAGTACATACTGCTTCGGCTGTTGTACCCTGGGAAACAGTCGGGTTCAGCTGGGTGGCCCGAAATATGTTTTAAAGGACCTCTGTTGAACAGAAATCCTCAGCCACCGAAATCATTTCAATTCGTTTCATCTTGTGCTATATTTTTCTTGTAAATTAAATTTTAGCACTTTTATATTTCTTGTAATAATTTATTTTACATTTTGTATTTCTTTGAATTGTAATTCGAGTAATTGAATAATAAAAGTATTTGTTTATTTTGTGAACGGTTTTCTTACAAGCTTAAAACAAATTTTAAAAACCACCGTTCATAAGTTTGTGGTTTTAAAATTATCGGATTACAAAACAGAAATATAAACTATTTAGTTTCGTACAAATGTTTGTTTATCAAGAAATTTAAAATGTGTTTTTAAATTTTGTTTTTGGTAAACAAGTATTGTTTTTTTTAATAGGAAAATTCAAACATTTTATTTTGGTTTTGTAAACCATAACTGATTATTTTCTGTTTTGATAATTGTTGACAAATTTTAGTTTTCTATAATTCAATTCGTTTTTGTGTAAACCAAAAGTTTTATAAACCATTTTGTTAACGTTTATTTAATGAACATATTCGAATCAGTTTTTTTTTGAACTACGAGTTTTATAAACGATAGTTATAATCGTTTATTTCTAACGACCATGTTATAAAAAGGTTTAAGATATACAAACTGAATATCATAATACATATGATGCTTTAAAAAAAAATAATAATAATAATTCAGTTTTTTGGGTCGGTTTTATATAAACCATAATTCCTCAAATAAGTATCAAATTTTAGTAAAATTTGATTTTGGTTTTGTGTAAACCATACGGTTTTTTGTAAACCACAATATTTTGATAAATTAAGCTCGTCAAAGTTTAAGTTCTAAGTGACGGACTTGTAGTAACTGGAAGGTTGGACATCGTTATCTGAGTTTTCTGTCTAGGAAAGCAATTCGTATATATCCCAAACAGTCGAGGGACCTGTCTTGCTTTCCTGGGGATACTTGGAGAGAGTGTCTTAACCTATTAGGCCAAAACAAGTCATGCAAACGACACATGAACTCAAATAACTTTGTTTGAGTTAAAAAGTTTAGTTTAAACTTTGGTTTTGTGTAAACCTTATTTCTGAAAATCCGACTTGCTTCGTTTGCATTTCCACTCTTGTTTCAGAAATGACTACTCAACCTGCTTTATCTTCGACACCTGTGGAACCATTAGTTGGTACCCATGCTGCCCAAGCCCTGGCTAATCATGCTGAAAGACCCGAAAAGTTTACGGGTTTGCACTTTAAGAGGTGGTAACAAAAAATATTGTTTTACTTTACCACTTTGAACCTTGCGAGGTTCCTGACTGAATCCCCTCCTGCAATTACTGATGGGGATATCCAATCCATTAGTGCTTTGGAGGCTTGGAAACACTCAGAATACCTATGTCGCAACTATGTGTTGAACGGTCTGGTGGATGCTTTGTATAATGTTTACTGCAAGATAACGAACGCCAAAGAATTTTGGGAGTGGTTAGACAAAAAGTATAAAACGGAGGATGTTGGCACAAAGAAGTTTGTGGTAGCCCGTTTCTTGGACTATAAAATGGTTGATACTAAAACAGTGTTGAACCACGTTCAAGAGTTGCAAATTATACTAAGCGACATACATTCTGAGGGAATGACTCTTAGTGAGACATTTCAAGTTGCAGCCATGATTGAAAAATTGCCTCCAAGTTGGGTGGATTTCAAGAACTACCTAAAGCATAAGCGAAAGGAAATGACTATGGAGGACCTTGTGGTACGTCTTCGAATTGAGGAAGACAACATGTTAGCTTTGAAAGTAACACAACAACAATTTGCTCCAAAAGCCAATATGGTGGAGCATGGTCATTCTTCACGTGGGTACAAAAAGAAAATTGACAACTACAAGGGCAAGGGAAAGGGCAAAGGCAAGGTTGTGGACCTTGGGCCGAAAAAAGGTGGTGTGAAGAAACAGGTTTTCCCATTTAAGGGAAAATGCTACAATTGCGGTGAACATGGTTACTGTGCTGATAAGTGTAAGGCTCTCAAACAGGACCGAGCACATATGATGGAGGACGATATGCCTCTTGTTGCTATGGTCTCTGACATCACTACTATGATGGAGGACATCAGCTTGGTGTCAAATGACCCTAAGGGGTGGTGGGTTGACACTGGTGCTACCCGCCATGTGTGTCCTGCTCAGGCCCTCTTTAATACGTTTAAAGAGGTGGTGGGAGACTCGAAGCTGTACATGGGGAATACAGCAACTGCCGATATCAAGGGTGAAGGTAGTGTGATCTTAAAGTGGACTTCGGGGAAGGAGCTCACTTTGAGCAATGTGCTCTATGTTCCTGACATACGTAAGAGCCTTGTGTCAGGATGATTGCTTAACAAACATGGTTTTCGTTTAGTCTTTGAGTCTGATAAATTTGTATTAACTAAGCGTGGAATGTTTGTTGGTAAGGGTTATGCCCAAAATGGAATGTTTAAACTCAATGTAATAGCTAAGGTTGAGAACATGAATGAAAATGCTTCAACTTCTGCTTATTTGATTGAATCATCTAATGTTTGGCATGGTCGTTCAGGTCATGTTAATTTCAATTAGATACGTCGACTGATTAAATTAGATTGCATTCCAAAATTTTCAATTGATTCAAAATATAAATGTACACATCTGTTGAAGCAAAATAAACAAGATCATCTTTTAAGTCGGTTGAAAGAATAACCGAACCCCTTGATATAATTCACACTGATGTGTGTAATTTAAAATCGATTCCCACAAAAGGTGGAAATAAGTACTTCATCACATTTATTGATGATTGTACACGATATTGCTATGTCTACTTACTTAAAAGTAAGGATGAAGCAATCGACAAGTTTGTCTTGTATAAAACTGAGGTTGAGAATCAACTCAATAAAAAAATAAAAGTTCTAAGGAGTGATAGAGGCGGAGAATATGTTTCACCATTTGCCGATATTTGTGCACAAAATGGAATTATCCATGAGTGTACTGCTCCTTATTCCCCACAACAAAATGGTATTACGGAACGAAAGAACCGTACATTGAAAGAGATGATGAATGCTATGTTAATTAGTTATGGAATGAGCCAGGACATGTGGGGGGAAGCCATTTTGTCGGCTACTTATCTTTTAAACAAAATACCTTTCAAGAAAAAGGATGTAACTCCTTATGAGTTGTGGATGGGAAGAAAACCATCTTACAAATACTTGAAAGTCTGGTGGTGCCTAGCAAAAGTGATGGTTCCACCACCAAAGGTTCAAAGAATAGGACCCAAAACCGTGGATTGTGTATTCATTGGTTATGCCCATCATAGTAGTGCATATCGGTTTCTTGTTCATGATTCAAAGAATCCTGAAATACACAAGAATACTATAATGGAGTCAAGGAATGCATCATTATTTGAAGAAGTGTTTCCTTGTTTGAAAAAGGAACTCCCAAGTTCATCAACACCAGTTGATGAGATTGTTCATGATGATGATCAAGAACAATTAGAGGCTAAAGAGGTTGAGCCAAGAAGAAGTAAGAGGCAAAGGATTGAAAAATCTTTTGGACCTGATTTTCTTACTTATATGGTTGAGGGAGAGCCCCAAACCTATCGTGAAGCAGTCACCTCTTCGGAAGGACCTCAATGGAAAGAGGCGATCAAGAATGAAATTGATTCGATTTTACAAAACCATACTTGGGAGCTAGTAGATCTTCCACAGTGTGCAAACCACTTGGATATCGTTGGATATTCAAAAGGAAGATGAAAGCTGATGGTTGCATTGATAAGTACAAGACAAGGTTAGTGATCAAAGGATTTAGACAAAAAGAAGGAGTAGATTACTTCGATACTTACTCGCCTATGACTAGAATAACCTCGATAAGGTTGGTGCTTGCAATAGCAGCTTTAAGAAATTTGGAAGTCCACCAAATGGATGTTAAAACTGCTTTTTTAAATGGGGATTTAGAAGAGGAGATTTACATGGAGCAACCTGAGGGTTTATCAGCTCCTGGCTAAGAAGGAAAAATGTTTAAATTAGTCAAGTCATTGTATGGCTTGAAGCAAGCTCCAAAACAATGGCATCAAAAGTTTGACCAAGTTATGCTTAACAATGGTTTCAAAATTAATGAATGTGACTAGTGTGTTTATGTGAAAAACACACGAGAGGTTATGTGATATTATGTCTTTATGTAGATGATATGCTTATCGTTGGGAGTGATGATAAGATGATCAAATCTATTAAAGACATGTTAAAAGCGAGATTTGACATGAAAGACATGGGTCTAGCTGATGTAATTCTTGGTATAAAGATTAATAGAACCCAAAACGGTCTTGTGTTGAGTCAATGTCACTATGTGGACAAAATCCTTGAAAAGTTCAATGCGGGGGATACGAGTGTGGCTCAAACTCCAGTAGATACCACCTAACATCTATCAAAAAATAGAGGTGAGGGCATTGCTCTGTTAGAGTATTCAAGGATTATTGGCAGTCTGATGTATCTGATGACATGTACACGGCCAGACTTAGCATATGTTGTGAGCATGCTAAGTAGATATATTAGTAATCTGAGCCCTGAACATTGGAAGAGCATGACAAGATTACTAAGGTACTTAAGATACACAAGAAATTATGGACTGCATTATGGCCGAGATCCAGCTGTTATAGAAGGATACAGTGATGCGAACTGGATATCTGATATGAAAGATTCCAAATCCACAAGTGGTTATGTGTTCACCCTTGGTGGAGCAGCTATAGCCTGGAAGTCATCCAAGCAAACTCTTATAGCTAGATCTACGATGGAATCTGAGTTTATCGCGTTAGATAAAGTTGGAGAAGAACCAGAATGGCTACGTCAATTTGTGGAAGATGTTCCAGGATGGCCAAAGCCTATGTCGGCTATTTGCATACATTGTGATTGCCAATCGGCTATTGGTAGAGCTCAAAGGGCAATGTATAATGGCAAATCGAGGCACATTCGACGTAGACACAATACGATACGACAACTACTCTCAATGGGAGTTATATCAATTGACTATGTGAGGTCAAAAGATAACATAGCGAATCCGTTTACAAAAGGCTTAAGCAGAGAGTTAGTGCACAATTCGTCAAGAGGAATGTGACTAAAGCCCTTCGAACAAGTTTGTACAAAGGAAAACATATCCTAGAAGATTGGAGATCCCATGACCTAGGCTCAATAGGACAACCTAATTGTATGAATTAAGGTCACTGTGAGGGAGTACCTCAAATATAAAAAGGGGAGTTGAAAACTTCCTAGTTCATTCCTTTATCAAATTAGTGATAATAATTGAGGATAAGCATAATATGGTTAATGATTCTGTGTGAATCATAAAGAACCTGCTGCTTTTAATGATCTATGGTGATCACCTATGTGAGAGATAAGTGGGGTCGCTTCGAATGGATTTGTGGGGGAGCAAATCCTAGAGCTCTTACAGAACCAAGCTAGTGTTCCATGACCATAATGGACACGACAATGAGGGGTTAATCATACCAGGAAGAGTATTGTGTGATATGTAATAACGTCTACGTAAACAGGGATTAGTTCAAAGACATCACGTCTACTAATAGCTAGGAGACCAAGTACATATCATAAAGGAGGGTTCAAAGGGAACACCTACTTCTCCTGCAATACTCAACCGCTGAAATTTTATCGTGACACTTGAGTGTAAGGATCGATTTCTATTCATGTGGGGGATTGTTTGAAATTTAATAATAATAAATATGTTTTATTATTAATTTTGGACCACGATAATTATTCGTATATGTTACGAATATTACGTTTTGTTCTATGACGTGAACTAATCACAACGAACAGAATCGGGTCCAAAACGGAGCTAAGATGAATGAGATATCGATGCTCGAAATTGTGTTGCGTAAAATGTTTTGAATGACCATGAATATGTTTTAATTAAGCCATGAATATGTTTTTAATTTAGCCATGAATATGTTCATAATGGTTCATGATGACAAATGCCATATAAATAGAGACATTTGGCCTCTTGCTTTTGCTTGCTAAGTTTTGAAATCTCTAACACAAGCTTTAAAAGTTCACAACACAAGAAGATATTCTGTCGAGTTCTCAACAACCTACAACGATCTATTCCTTGTGCTACATTGCTAAACACTCTTGTTCCAGGTAACATTTCGGGTTTTCGGTTAACTCCGGCAGTACATACTGCTTCGGCTGTTGTACCCTGGGAAACAATCGGGTTCAACTGGGTGGCCCGAAATCTGTTTTAAGGGATCTCTGTTGAACAGAAATCCTCAGCCACCGAAATCATTTCAATTCGTTTCATCTTGTGCTATATTTTTCTTGTAATTTAAATTTTAGCACTTTTATATTTCTTGTAATAATTTATTTTACATTTTGTATTTCTATGAATTGTAATTCGAGTAATTGAATAATAAAAGTATTTGTTTATTTTGTGAACGGTGTTCCTACACTATGAACTATAGTATCACATGATTGTTTTCAGAACCTCTTGTTTTAAAATACATAATTTTTGAAACCATAAATGCATGATTTTTTAGTCGAGATAGTCTGTGTGATTTGCTAATATTTCACGTTTGATCCCTATGTTTCACAAATTACTCATATGGGATCAAATTTTAAATATTTGTAACACATATAGTCCTTATGTGATGCCAATTTGGTCAAGTATGTGAGGGTAATTTGATGACTTAATGACTATGTGTTACAAGTGTTTAAAGTTTAGGATTATATGGGTAGTTCATGAAATCTAAGGAACAATTGTGAAATACTAACAAAGCACATGAATCATCTTGATGCTAAATTGAAGACATGCATCATCTTGACAATTCACCCTTAATATTTGATGCAAAATTGAACATAATTCTACGTAATTCGTATTTCTGGTAGTTAAATACATTATTTCTAGTACAAAAAAATGACTAATCAAGTAAAAAACAATGTAAATATATTTTACTAGGTTAGTACCCCATGTATTACACGGGATAAATAAAAAATATTACTAATTAATAGCTACCAATAAAAATTTAAACTATATAAGATGATTTTTTTAATATAAAATATAATTAAATACAATTTCATAGATTAAATCATAAAATAATAATATTATTTTTTAAGCACTAATACCTTCAAAATTTGTTTCTTTAAATATTTTGTTTTGTAAAATTATTTTTTAAAATTCTATATTTTATAATAATTTGGTTTTTTTAATAAAAAGTGTTTTTTTAATATTAAAATATTTTTAATGTATTAAAAAATTCTTATTTTTAATTTAAAAATGTATGAAAAGTATATTTAATATTTAATATAGAGTATAGTTAATAGGAGAGAAAGACGGGAAAAAAATCAAAGGTACTATAGGGATGTGCCAAGTGTCCCTAGAAAACCTTTATTTATTAGTTAAGTAAGATAAGATTTTATCAAAGACTTAATTGCAACACAATCTCATAGAATCCAAAAATTCTTCTCACAACAACATTTCTTTTCCAAAAATTGATGTTCTAAAACCTTAGAACTGGTAGTCATTTATTTCTGAAAGCTAATCATATTGGCCAAGTCAATTGTGACTTTACCAATGAAGTCCTCACACAAAATCAAACTACAAACACATATTTCCATGTTGGAATCTTGCCATTGTTGGAATGTAAGAAGAAGATGTATTGAAAGAAATAAGTTGGTTGGAGACAATGCATGATGAACTTATGTAGTTTAAGAAACAAGTTTGAGAACTTTGCCCAGTGGCGGATTCAGGAATTTTTTTCAGTGGGTTTATCATTTTTTGACGTTTTAATTAAATAGAACTAGACATAAAAAAATTTGGGTCGGGTTGACGGTTTATTGTAATGTTCTTCACGTAATATCAGTGCGATATAATAAGTCAATGATTAAAATTAAAAAAACGTCGTCATTAAAGAGTTCGAAGGTACAAAGTGCATTTTCGTTTAAGATTTCTGAGCTACAGACCAAGAAGGAGTTAAGGGGGTCACACGCCCTTGCGTGGTCCAAGGTGGCAATCCTGCTGGCCATTCAGCATGCATGGGTCAAGGGACAACGCCCGTTGTAGGGTTCGAGGCAACGCCACTAAACCTAAACAAAATATGCTAAGTTTGTATGATCAAAATTAACTTGATCCGAGGGTTTAACCATTACTAAATACCATTTTTCTTGCTGATCGATGTGTCGTAGGTCAATCAAAAATAATTTATAATTAAGAACTTAGCTACTTTTGACCATAGCAAAGGATGTAAGGTCGTCTCCGTTGGGAATCAGTGGAAAGTGCTAATCGTTGTTAACAAATTGATTAAACTAAGAAAAACAAAAACTTGGGATTGAATTGAATTAAGAGAATCATTTAAAAGAAACAAACTTTAAAATTACTTTGAAAACAATTAATGAAAAAGGTAATCACTTCCGGTTTTTAGGTTGCAAGATCCACAATGAATGTAAGTTAAACCTAGATTAAAATCATATAAAATTGATGTTGTTAATCAATTCGATTAAAGTGGTAAAGATGGAACGAACGTTTAAGACTTGCTCATTCACAAAGTTACCATTAGACATACGCAACGCATCACACGACTACCAATGATTAAACGATGCAAGAAAACCGAATCACTGATGGTAACGCAACAATATGAAAGCATAAATCTATTTTTTAAATCAACCAAAAAGAAATCGGATCAAGTTTACAATCAAAAACCTAGATTCAACATTCAAACATTGTTTCACTCACAACCCTAATCACCCGGAAGCCATTATGAAGAAACTAGCCTTGCCTAATCGCGATTTGATCTTCAATTGTTGATTCCATTGATGAATTCTTGGATTGGATCTTGATTTGGAGCGTTGGATCCACCCAAAAAGCTTCCATTTTCGTCCCCAAATGCCCTAAAAACCTTAATTTTCGACTTGGAAGGATTGTGGCTTGAAAATAGGCAAAATTGGGTTAAAAACTCGTTTTCCGCGTTTTGGGCGTAGCCTACGCCCACCCTGGGCGTAGCCTACGCCAAGCCCATCTGAACGGTGAAGAATTTATGCCAACGCTGAATTTTTGGGCGTAGCCTACGGTGACTTGGGCGTAGCCTATGCCCTGTCTGATTTCACCTACAGCTTTGTCTCGTCGAGAAACTCAGTTTTCATATATTATGGATGCCGTAACTCTTCCTCTAGCTCAAGATATGCGTTTCCGAAGTTCTGAGTTTTTCTCGACTGTTTTTAATCTATGTGTGCATGTTTTCACCTCGTTAACACCACTGGGCATCCATCTAACTTGTTTTTACCTGCAATTCACAATTTTATCTCAAAGTATCATCATTCCACATAAATGCACATAAAAACGCAACTTTAAACTGTTAAAGCACCTGAAAATCAAATACACATCACTTGCTAAGTTTATATGACCGAAAAGTGATTTTAACACGATCATATATAAATCTAATAATTGATTATTGAAATTTCTCTAACAAATATCACTTGCCTCAATCAAGTTGACAAATTACTGTGAAAATTACATTAAGAATTCACTTTTAAAAATTGATTCAACCCTAAAATATTAATAGGTTCACCCAATTGTTTAACTCTTTCGAAAAAAAATTTCCTGCGAACGAGTCAAAACGCGATGGGTTCCCATGAACCCACTCCCCTCTACCTACATCCGCCCCTGACTTTGCCCTAGCTTTTACACAAATGCCCATTGAAACAAAATTTAGTAACAAGAAAGATGAGAGAGTGTAATTAGTGGAGGAGCTTGAGAGAATTGACATGGGGCGGAAATTAAAAAAACCCAAAACACATGTTAATTTTTTGAAGCGAGAAGGGGCGAAATCACTATTTTTAATTAATAATAACATTTCGGACGAACAATTAACAGTACCGACGGAAAACGAGGGGAGGAGGTGCCCCCTCCCCCTGAAGAGCCTCGCCCCTTATTGTAATCATCAAAAGCAAAAAATCACACTGGTTGTTCAAGATTATTCTCAGGCTAGGGGTATTGATTATAATGAAGGCTTTGGTCCAGTAAGAATATTAGAATCCATTAACTTGTTTCTTGCATTTGCTATCTTTAGTAACATCAAGGTTTTTCAAATAAATGTCAAGAATGAGTTTTTGATAGCGAAATCATAGAATAAATGTATGTTTCTCATCTATGAGGCTTTGAGTTTCACACCCTAACTGATGACAAACTACGTCAGGTCATGAGTTGTGATTGCTCAATCACTCATGGTGCTACATTTAAGTTTAAGTATTTAAAGTATCATTAATTTAAATTCAAACACCATTAATTTAAACAGCTAAACATCATTGAGTACATTAATTCCAATCCAAAGTACAATACATATGCTAAACATTGTTTAAAGATGTATTACGTCCACTAATCCTATCATATTTTTCACACAAGCTTTACCTTGACATGTTACATATGTAAAATAAAAAGGAATCAATTATTTACATAGCTGGTGAACTTTTAATATAGTTTGATATAATAAATATAAAAGGATGCAAAATTTATAGACTAAGTATAACAAGATCTAAAAGTATACATGACTCCAAGTATAATATGTGTAAGCATAAACTAAGTCTCCAAACTAACAATTCACCTTTTTAACACAAAGAAGGAAGTCATTGCGAAGAATGTAAAAAACATTCTTAGGCTACTTGTGTATTGATTACATTTGATGTATGAAACAACTTCTATCCTAATCCCAAAACCACAAATAGTATCACATAGCATATAAATCTAGTCTACTATGTATATGTTTTGAATCTGAGAATAAATATGTTTTTGTATATTAACATATGTAACATATCTAAAGTTTTACAAAAGTAATATAGGTAGTATGAAATAACTCACATGTTTTGGCTTAGCTTTTCTAAATATGTCTTTGAGTAGTGTTTGAGGAAGTAAAGATAACACGACTCAACCTAAAGTTTATTTGAATAAGCAGTCCTTTCATTATCTTTTTTTTTGTTTAAATTAACTTGTTACTAAAAAACATAATTAGATAATTAATTAAAGTATTTGAATGTGTGTGTATATCTGTGTGTGCATTAGCACATAAGATATTGTTTAATTGATGTATTTTCTTTTATTTAAAAATTCCTGGAAATTAAATTCATGCAAAATAGAGGAAATATGCTATATAAGAAAACGTTAAAACCCTTAGCCACCTGGTCTCGAACCCAGGTTGACAGGTTCCCAAGTTCGATCCCGCGCGTGAGTGACAGCTATATTGGCTCTTCTTATCGAGAGGATTTCCTTTCAAGAATATAAAACATCTTCTTGTAAGGTTCCCCCTTATTCGGAAACACCCTGAAGACCCCTAGTTTGATTTTTATCCAATTCTATCGTTTGTGAACTCTATAATAAAAATGTCACACCTCCAAATTCCCACGTGTGGTGTCAGTCCACATGGGTGTGACGTGGCCAGAATCACAGCTCATGGTCATATAGAACGATTCTATATGTGTTTCAAAACAAAAAAATTTTAATCATAAAAGCTAAACAACTGTTCAAATGGTTTGCAGCAGAAATACAATGTTTGTGCAGCGGAAAGTAATAAGTTTAAAATGCAGCGGAAATAAACTGTCCGACACTACATGTCTTTAATACATATAACATAAATGAAACTTGTTTGTTTCAAAGAACATGTTATGAATGCACTTGACCCTATGCTCGTCCCTTATGTGCATCCTTATAACATCTGTACATTTAGTCATGGTTGTTGTAATCAGTGTTAGAACAAATGTGTTTTCATATCAAATCAGACAATGTGATTCATGTGTTCATTATGTGCTTGTATGTTAGGATCTTTATTTTTAGGAACAAGTATATATTATCTATTTACAGTCGAGTTCGCTAGGCAAGAACAGTATCGTATTATATCGAAACAGTGGTGGGACGGCGTCAGGTACGGCAGGTAGCTGGAATCTGGAGTATGCCCTATACATATACTACGTTCGGTGTAATGGGATAGTGTTAGTGCGTAGTGTTGAGACGAATATTATGAAAATTAATTTAACAAGAATCGTAATACGTAAGCGAGACTGAGTAGAGTTATGGGTGACGATCCATAATAATACGAATGTTGAACTTATAATTATGATTAAACGACTTAACATTTTTACGATCGAAAAACGTACGCGATTGCGGGTATACACGTAATTGTATCTGTTTAACGATCCGTCAACACACGAAGAGTAAAAATAATTAATATTTATTATTTTTCATTTTTACAAATTTGAAACTCATCATTTTGATGGGTTTAACAACTATTTTATTTAAAACCGCGTAAAATACGCGTTACATTTCGGAAACGATAACCGAGCGACCGAAACGGACCCGAATACCGCGCGGGCTATAAAAGCCTTGAACAAGGCTAAATTTCTCATTTATTCCACCAACAACCACTCCTCTCTCTACAAAATTCGTCCAAGCCACTCTCTCTCTAAAAACCGAACTTCAAACGAGCGTATCTCCTTCGTTTCTCAACGGATTTTGGTGTTCTTGGCACCCACGCGAAGCTCTCGACATTCCCTACACGAAAGTACAAGTGATCTGAAGATTTGTCCGGCCAAAAACGAGGTATGCTCGAATGAAAAATCTGGAAAATAGGGTTTTCGTGGGTTTTTGTTCAAACCCGACACCTAGCCGATTCTTGCACAACCCTTTCTGGTTTCGCACCTATAGCAACCTTCCTTGATGTTAAATCAACTTAGATCGTGGCCTGGAGATGAGGATTCGATGAAGGTGAGGATGAAAGTTGACTGGTTCGGTGGTGGTTAGGAAGCCGAACCCTAAGGGATCCAACGAACCTTCATGCTGATGAACATCTAGGCGAACCCTCATCCACTTGAGCCGAACCCTATGGAACATCACGAACCCTACATGGTTCGTTGAAGTGTCAGCCGAATCTTCATTTCATGGCCGAACCCTATCAAGACCTGTGCCATGTTAACGAACCCATGAGGATGTCACAAACCTTTGTATACATACAGCGAACCATAGGTTTGTTACCTTAGACCAACGAACCTTGTATGGTGGCGAACCATGCATAGACAACGAACCTTGCATGAAGCCTAATCAGCCGAACCTTCAAACTTGCATGGGCGAACCTAGGGTGTCTTTCATTAGCCGAACCCTAGTATTCAATAGTGGACCACAAACCTTCGTAACTCTATGCAGTAACCGAGCCCTATCATCAGTTAATGGATTCATGACCACGAACCTTATTCTTTCAAAGGAGCCAAACCTTCAACCATGGAAGCCATAGGTTCGCTGCCATGGTGTGGGAGCCATGGGTGTTTCGGCCCAACTCAATTCTAACCGGCCCAACCCAATTAGCAATTGGCCCCCATAGATCAAACCAAGCCCAATTGAGTTGTAACGACCCATTATGATCTTTAATTGATCCAACATTATCCTTGGTATTTTACATGGCCCATAAATATAAGGGTTGGCCCAATATCACCTCCAATTGGCCATTGTTAACCTAAGAGGCCATGGACCTCTACTTAAGCCTATAGTAGTTTTATGGGCTTAAGGCCCATAGTGTGGCCCACAAGTTTAAGGTAATTGTGAATTGATTGTAATTGGTTTAAGTTGCAACTTGACCTAATTAGGGGATCAAGTCACAATCCCAAAGACTTAAAGACAATTGAAACATCTTTTCACAATGCATGTTAATCAAGGGTTATCATACTCATAAAAACATATTACTTTGATGTATACGAGTTATGCATAGAGCAATATGACACATTTTGTTTCAAGAATCATTTATAAATCAAGTAACACAATCATGATTTTCAAGTTTACACAACAATCATAATCATGAGATCATGTATCTAGGAGTTAATCAAGTTCATGTTATCATAAGTCAATCAAGAAATAAAAGTCTTTACAACTATAAATCTTATATCTTATGTATGATTACAATGATATAGGAACCAGTTAGAAGTCCTGTTTGCTACTTGCTAATTGTTATAGTTCAGAGTCTACTGCAGACAGGCGAGAACATTAGCCCCTCTTTTTACTGTTTTACAACTGTTTTGGGGTGGAACACGTGATCAAATACTCTTACTTCAATCATATTACATGATACATGTTTATGTTACTTTATAAACATTACAGGTTCACTCTAGAAATCCAAGGGATTTCTCAATTTCTTTCAAAGGAATTATCAACTGTTTATAATGGTCTTATCAACTGTTTCACATTTTCTACTAAAAAGGTTTTAGAAAAGTTCTTTAAACTATTTATATCAGTTTTATTCAAATGATTTTATAAATGACTGACACTTTTAAATAATGTGACTTATAAACTCTTTTACTATAAACTCGTGTTTTCGAAAATAATCTTTTATAAACCTTGTTATTATACAAGGACACTATCCTATGTACACAATCAAGGGTTTCAAAACAAGGTATTCAATCAATGGTTTTCGCGAAGATGTTCAAACAAAGATTCATTTCATGGTATCCAAACAGAGGATTCATTTCATGGTACTCAAACAAGGTTTTCAAATCATGTTATCAAACAAGGCATTAAATCACTGTTTCTTTTAAAGCAAAGATTAAAAGCATGGTGTCCACTGTTGTTAACAAACTTATAAACCCATCAAGTTTCATATTCATTAGCGTTAGTACTGGATGATCACAACAAGGGAAAGCGGACACATTTGGGCAGGCCGATTTCTGGAGTTAGCTTTTAAATTTGTTTTATAAACTAACTGCAGATTTCGGTTACGTATGGTTTTCTCACTGTTGCTGACTTATTTTCTGACTCCAAACGTAGTTTGGGACTTGATTATAAGTTGGTTTTCGTGCAAACAGTCTTCGGACTGTTTACACTTCTTTTACATACTTGATGTTAGTTTGGGTTGCAGCTCATCCATGTAATTTATTGATTGCTTTAAACATATGCCTTTCATTACAGATTCATATTTCAAATGTTAAACCTATTGTTCTCACCAACTACTTCTGTAGTTGACAGTTACTTTTCACGTGTTTCAGGTAATCATGTGTAAGGCATTTTAAGGACAACTAAGGAGACCGCTTAAGATAGAACAAGATGAAGAAACATGCTAGGATGGATTTAGAAACACTGATTGTTTAATTGTCTTGTTTGAAGTCTTATTTTGTAAACTATATTTTGGGTCTTTAGTTGTCATTCTTTTGGTAGATAGTTTGTCTGTAACTAAACAACTGTCTAAACATTATGAAACTTAGTAATCCATTGTGGTTGTTCTTATTCAATACTTGTGCATGATTCAACTACTCATACGTCACCGCGCCGTGGATTCCGCATGCGGCGCAGGGGGTGTGACAATCCTGATCCAAATGCAGCTAGTTACCTGAGAATACATGTTTAAGAAAAAGTGTCAACACATAGGTTGGTGAGTTCAGAGGTTTTGATATACATATAGATAATAATCAAAATGTTTGTCGCGTGTCATGCTGTTTATCAAATGTTAGTCCCGAGCCCTAGGCTCCAAGTGTCAGTGCGTCACTACCGAACTAGACTTGTTAGTCCTTGCCTCCGCCATGTCTCGTAATAACAATGGCAAGATAGGTCGAGATTTCATGTGTCCCGACCTCCGGTCAGTATTGTGCCACGTGGGGTTCATCACACCCAAACAAATCTATTCAAACTCACCTCATTGTTTGTACATTAACGATAAGACTTTGCGAGGGCTTGTTACGATACATCACTTATGTTTGTCTAATAAACCGGCATATACAATAATGTTTGTAATAGCATAAATGTTTGACTCGATTCAAAAAGTATTCTCCCCCTGTTTGAAAAGTTTGTAAAAGAGTTAAAGAGGGGTTGTAAACTCACCTTAGTGAAAATCAGAAAAATGATAGCGTAAGCTCCTGCTTCGAGTTGGTCACCAGCTACCTATATCATTTAGCGTATGTGAGTTTGTGTATGTGACCGTGTTTCGTGTTCGTGCTTGTGTTTGTGCTCAACAACCCTTGGTTGTTATGTTTGTGCATGTCGGTCCACCTTGACCATGTTTGACAGTGTTTGACCGTGTCAAGTCAACGACCCGTTGGTGAACCGTGTGTTGGCTGTGATTCGTGTAACATTCGGGATCGTGCTCTTTGTGTACAAAACACGCAAATCGCGTTTATGGACAACTTCCTATTTATAGAAAGTTTCCATTTTTAGCAAGCCCACAACACTTGTCGTTTTAAAGATTCTAGCATGCTCATTAGTCCTACGTGATCATGTTAACACATAGCATGTTTTCATATGCGATCAATAAACACATAGCTCGCTTTTAGTCATTAAAGTTTCCTAAAATGGAAATTTTCTAGTTGTGGCATGTTCAACACCGACAATCACATAACTATTCACACAATGGTCATATTACATCATGTTAATCCATTTAGCATGTACAAATCACGTATCGCAATTCTATATCGAGTTTTTACAATATAAAGTTTCTAAAAATAGTAACCATGACTAGATGTTCACCAAATGACCAAATCTATCATTTCTAGTTATCCCCTTATGCTTATATAATCATCATATATCACCAATCGTCATTTTGAGTTACATGCATATGCATACTACATCATTTAACAAGTTTTGACATATCAAAGTTTCTATTACTAGTAAGATCTTTAAATAATTCATTTTTGACCATATAGCTCATATTAAACCTTGCAAATGTACTTAAACATTATCAAAAGTCACTTTTCAATACTCAAAATCGTCTAAGACACTTTAGATCATGCATGCATGTCAACATTTTAGCATCTATGATCAAGTTATGCATGATGACATACTTTCAACATCATGGATCATCATAGATCATGAAGATACATCATTAAATCATTCTAGATCGTCAAAACCATTAATAAAATCATCAAACCCAGATTCAAAATATTAGAGAAATTCATGCATGTGAGGTTAGAGGGCTTGCATGTGGGTTTCAAGTGTTGCATGTGTGTTTTATGGTGTTAGATGTGTGTTTTGGGCATGGAATTACCTTCAAATGCTCCAAGATTGCAGAGATAATGAATCAATCAGCTCCTAAGCCTCCTGGATCGTTGGGTTTGGCAGAATCAAGGAGATGGTGGTGGTGTTCAAGCTCCAACTCTAACTTTCTTCAAGTTCTTGGTAATCTTCAAGCTTCAAAGCTTCAATATGCGTCTCTAATGGCTTCCAAGAGATGAATCAGGTGGGTTTGCAGAAGATATGGTCGAGGGAAGACGTTCAAGATCGAGTATAATGATGAAAATGGTTAGAGTAGGCATGATTGTCTTGGTTTTATAAAGATTTAGCGTCTGGGTGTCGTCGCGTACCGTAATGAATTTCGGGATTCAAAATCCCCGCCCATCTATCGCGTACCGCCAAGGATTTCTCCGGGGTCCTTAGCGTACCGCGAAGGATCCCTATTGAGCATAAATTCGACCATTTTCGATGGTTTGGCTTGTTTTCGACGTTTTCTCGCTTATGGAACATTGTTTGGCATCATTTGAACTCTCTAGTTCAATGTTTTAGCGTTTTGTGATGTTTTCTTGTGTTTAGTTACACGATTTGTTAAATGTTCACCAACGTTCGTATTTTCTTAGACACGTGTGTGTGTGTTGCGATAATTCACCGAATTATCGTATCTGTGTCAGTGTTTGTACTATCGTGCCACGTATCACACTAAATTAAACTAATTCTAGTGCCACGTATGCAATTATTAATTAAATAAAAATTTAATTATAGCAGAAGCTGACCTATATTTTGCGGGGTGTCACCAAAAATAACCATAGGGCTTTTTTTGATGAAATACAATTAAAATGATGCATTAGACACTTACTTTTGTTTGTGGATTCATTGTTTTTTACTGTGAGTTCGAGACGAAGTGGATTTGCATGTCTTGATTTGCATCCACTAATGTTTGTGTGTTTGATTTGCTTAGAGGGTTTCACAATGATCGAAAGGACTCAATTGTTTGCTTAAATTAAGTTTTTATTAAGGTCTCCATCGAATTAGATTTTCGGGTAATTTCTTAGTTTTGGAATCCTTTTCACGCGTTTAGTATTGTTATTAGCTTTAATTTCTGATTGAAATCAAGCTTTTACTTGTTGTTTTAAAATTTTATAAAACTAAAATTTGGTTTTAGTTTTTACATTAATGGACCCTCTGCTTATAGTTTATCATTTTATGTAAAGTTTTTATAAAATGTTATAACTTTTTTATTAAGTATCTATAACTTAATTTCTTTTAGAAAATGTTTATAAGTACCAAAACGGTCTAATATCTTTCTACGGCAAGCGTCATCGCCTTTTTCGCTTTGGATTTGACCTCAAAATCACTTTTACGTCTTTATAACTTAAAATCCTTTAAAACTTATTATTAATTTATTAATTCTTAATAACCATTATTTTGTTTGTTTTATTTTTTGATTAAATATTGATTTAATTATTTTTAAGTCAAATACTTTTTTATTAAAAATTTCTTTTAGATATTTATTTGGAACTTTTAACACACACATATATAATCAATATTAATAAGTCTTTTTGAAATGTTTTACTTATTTATGATTTAAATAAGTTTGTTTCGAGATTATTATCGAAAACCTTAAATATTACAATCTCTCCAACTTTATAAAATTTGTCCTGAAATGTATTTGGAAAACCATTAATTATCCAAGGAAATAATTGTTCTAAATTTTCAATTTAAAAAATATTGTTTTATAATGAATATAGTTATCGATGTTTGACTACGTTCTGGATTGTTTGTCAAGAGATCTTGTTGGATCGGGTTGTTAGCTTCAAACAACACTTCACAAGTATTTGTTTCTACCAATCTAACAGATGCGAAATTTCTGTTAGAAAGACCTCTCAAACACTCAAGGTAAACCAATAATCTTTGAACATAAGTAATAATGCAAGAGTAAATTCCAAGCACAAAGATATATTTCTCTCAAAGTTAGTAAGAGGATACAGCTTTCAAGCCCGTTATACAAGATACAATGAGAGTTTATATAGCCAAGGCTACAACCATATTCTCGTAGGAATACATGTAAGGTATGCTAGACAATAAACAAAGAAAGCTTATTCAAGTATCAAATGTGTCTTAACAGGCTAAGACACTCAATTACAATGATTACATTTATAGACATTGACTTTAACAAAAGACTAGCTAAACAGAAAAGGCATTTAATGTTTTGATTTATTAAAGCTTCAAACAATCTTTTGCATTTAATGCTACTGAAAAGAGGTAAGGTGCCGTGTCTGACTCACGGTATGTTTCTTTGTTTTGATCAGACCAACATGTTCGTTGTCAGCAACTTTTGTACCATAAAGTGCAATCAGCAACAGTCTTTGTCAGAGGGTTAGTCTCGGAAGATTCTATCTTCAAGAAGTTGCTGAGTAAGAAATCGAAAGAACTTGTCTTTGGAAGCTTTTACTTAAGAAGCTTTGGTCTTGAAATTCTTCTAAGTGTTGAGCTTCTGATGGTTGAGGAGGTCTTCGGAAGCAATTGACTTGTATAGCCTTCAGCAGGAGTTAGTTATTTTTTGGAAGTAATGTTGCTTCCGAAGAGTAATTTCTTCCTTCCGAAGGCTGTTAGTCTGTATGAAGTCCAAGTCTTATGAATATTTACACCAAGACTTAGAAATTTTTGGAGAGCACCAGCCTTTATGATTTTACAGTCTCCCCTAGGCTGATGCTTCCAAAACTTCCTATTTTTCTCCTCTGGGAGTCTTTTCTCCCCTTAGAACCTGTGCTCTAGCCTTTGCCCATTTACTGGCTATTCTCCCATCAGATCCATTATCAGGATTATGAAGTGGGAGTTTCTCAATATCATATACAAATGGTTCCGCTATGAGCATCAGTTGAAGAAGATCCATCACCATTATTGCCCCATTGTTCTTTGTAAGTGTGAACATCTTTTGTTGTGCATTGAAGCTCCACTTCACTATTAGAATATATGCTCGAATGGGCTCTGGATTTCTTCTAGGCTCTGAATCAGATTCAGAGTCAGAGGAGATAGTAGTTCTCTTTCTTCTTCTAGCCACGATCTTTCTTCGTTTCATCTTTGGTTTGACTGTGACCATGGCTTGATTCCTCTGATCTCTGACCTCTTGAGCTTCCTCATTTGAGCCCACTGCTGCATCTGTTCCTGCAGTTGGCTCTGGATCTGTAGCCTTTGATTCAGTGTGCTCGGCTTCTCTCCTCTCATCCACTCTTGGTTGTTTCTGAGTAGCCTTTGGACCTCTGTTGATCTTAATCACCGAGGAGATTGGCATGTTATCATATGAGGGACTTGATGGAGGAGAGAAAGGTTCTTCCTTTGGGTTTTGAGGGAACATGTTGAGGAACATGCCTTTGTAGCCGCTCCACACATCACCTCTTCACCCTCTCTGATCCCCAAACCAGAGATGGGTATCTCGATGGTGGCTCCTCCCCCTAAGCCTAAGTTTAGGCTTGCTTTCTGAGCCTGGATCTGCTCCATAGAAGGTAACTCACCTCTGGCAACGTTAGCTTTTATATCTCTAACGTGCATGTCCATGGTGGAGTTCTTCATGGGGTCGAGCTGCCGAGCATGGAAACCATACTGTAGGAGGATGGCCTTCATTCTGTCTCTATAGGCGGTCTCTTTTTGCTTTTTAGTGAGAACCACCACGGCTTTGGCTGCAGCAGCTGCCTGTTCCTGCTGCTGCATCGGATCTAGCTCAGCAGCCATTCTGGGTATCGACCAGAGTAGGATTTCATCCACATCATAGCCCTTCTCTTGGAGGAGACCCGTGAGTCTTATCATCTCATCATCCAGGGAAGTGTCTGGTCGGCCCTTCTTTTTCACTGGCATACTCTCCTCCTGAGCAGCTTCCTCCTCTGGGTCAGTTTTCTTTTTTCCTTTGTCCATTGTTTTTACCCTAGAGGAGATGGATCCTGTAGCCTCACCAGTTGGTTCATCGGAAAATAACTCTTCTGTGGAAGAATCATCAAGTATGACAGGGCCTTCAGAAGCAGCTGCAGCTTCGGAGTTAACCTTAGCATTCACTGCCTCCTCCAGTTGACCAACCAACTTGGAAGATTCCTTAGTAGCATCCACAGAGAGTTCAGGAGTGGAGGAGAGGTCTTCATCAGCCATTGTCCCAGAAGGGGACACATGTTCCATGGAGATGGATGGTTGTTCTTGGATGGGTTCCTCCATGGAAACCTGGGCTGCAGTCTCATAAGGAGACTTAGTCCCAAAAGGGGACTGTTGGGTCCCAACAGGGGACCTGGGCTCCATAGAGATTTTTTTGTGATCTCTTGCTCTATCTCTATGGTAGCCTATGCACCTTCAGAGGAGGAGGAGCAACTAGAATGATGAAAGTAAGTGCCCAAGAATTCATCCCATTCATTGGTCAAAGTGACTATGAATGGAGTGAAGTCTTGTGCAACTTCCTCCTCTCCTGTTTCTCACCTTAGTAGGATCAGGACAGAAGGGTGTGCAAATGATTGGGGGACGTTTCTAGAGGTCCAAGATGGTAGCATCTTTTGCTTGAACCTCCAGCCTTAGGGTAGCAACCTCAGCTTCTAGGTGAGCTACCCTGGCCAGTAGAGTGGAGATTGTGGTCGTCAATTCCTTAGTGGTTGTGCCCTCATCTACCGGAGTAGAATCACTAGGTGATGGAGTCCTGAGCCTTGCCCCTGCACCTCCACCACCAGATGTGGTTTCTTGGCGCCCTAGATTCCCCTTATTGAGAAGGGCCTCAAAGAAGTCCTCACCAATGTGGGTTGCCGCAGAGGAGGTCCTATTTCCTGTACCACTGTCCTGAAGAACCTGAGAAGCTTCAGCAATAGTGGCAGCCTCATCTGCATTGACCCCTTCTACACTCCTGGGGTCAACCTTTGATATGGTAGGCTCTGGGTCAGGGAACCTTGCTTGTAGTTGTGTCACCACTCTCATTAGTGTTTGGGTAGTGGGAGAGAGTGGGTCATCCAAAGCAACTGCAGAGGTCCCTTGAGCCTGGGTAAATGTATGGGTGGGGGGCGTTTCTGGGTGATAATCTCCTGGAGACCTGGGCGATAGTCCCTGACCTAGTGGAGTTGCTTTATTAGAAGCAGACTCAATAATTAGGGTGTCCCTTTGGGTATTCTCATGTATGTATGGTGACATACTTTGAGGGCTTTCAAGCTGGTGAAGGGCAACCACTGGTTCCAGAGGAAGAACCGGTGGAGAGACAACATGTGTGGCTTGCACCATAGGTGGAACTATGCCCCTAGAAGTTCTTTTCACCTTTTTCTTGACGGGTTCAGAAGAAGGGACCTGAACAACTATAGAGAGCTGTTCAGGGATTCGGCGGCGTTTGTAGGTGATTTTTATGGGATGAGGAACATACGGGGAAGGTGTGGGTTCAGCATCTGTGGGTGCAACAGTGTTGTCACCATCTGGAGTAGGAATCTCCATAGAGGGAAGAAGAGGAGTAAAAGTTCCACTAAACTGATTTTCTCTTCTTCTTCAGCTGAACAAAAACCTTGGCAGTGACCAAGGGAATGTTATAGATGTTCCCAGTTAGTGAGAGGGATGATCCCAACTCACTATAAAAGATATGATGTAAGAACTTGGGATACATACAAAACTTCTTTGGTGACGAAAGATTGTCAGCCAAGTTATTGAAAATGAAAGCAGAGAAGTTAAACAGTTGGTTTGAGACCTAGCCATGGATAGCCGAGGCTAAGTCAGAGGAAACTTGATCCCAACCACCTGTCTTATTAGACAGACAATGCAAAAACAAATGTATGAGGTACTTGTAATTATAGGACACTCTACCCTTCAAATAGGTTGTTGAAGGGAGAGGACCCTCGTACCCCATTGACTTGAAAGTCGATGCTACCTCATCATTTGTGAATGAGACCCTACCCTCGACATCACGAAGTTGAAGATGCCAACAAATGGTCTCCACAGAGATAGAAATAGGATGAGCATCAATAGTAGCAACAAGGGTTCTACCATTGGAGGAGGAAACGACTGAACACGAGTGCCAAAACTGTTGGTGATGAGACTCATACACCACAGGTTTAACCATTAAAGCAAAATAGTACCTGCTCCTTGTGAGAAAGGAGATGATTGGCATGAAGTCAGCATCATTGTCTGCTGAAAGCACCGCTGCTAAGTTGTGAGCAGGTCGAAAGATGAAAGATTCCATGGCGATTGTAGAAGTTTTTGGTTTAGTTTGGGAGAGAAAGTGAAAATTGAATTGGAACGGTGAGAGAAAATGAAAGAGCGGGAGACCTTTTATACCATCGGATTTCAGCATTTAAGATGGAGACACATTAATGTTTTGAGATCCGGAGTGTCTAAAAAAGGTCTTCCGATGACAGCTGTTGGGTAATTGAATGTTCAAAATTTACTAAGGGCAAAGGTGCTTCCGAAGATGTTGCTTTCGGAAGTAGTTCATGAAACAAAATGTTCCTTGGAAGATACTTACTTCCGAAGCATATATAAAATATAACAACGGAAGCACATCCTCTGAAGGTTTAGATAAGTTCATCAGAGAAATTGTATTTCGGAAGACATCTTCTTCTGAAGAATAATTTCAGAAGACTTAGCTTCCGAAAGCATATATAATGTATCGGAAGAGAACTACTTCAGAAGAGAATTTATCTTCTGAAGACTGAATGCTTCCGAAATAAGGAAGGAAGAATGCTTCTGAAGACTTAAATTATCTTCTGAGGAGTAATTACTCATCAGAAGATATTTTAAGTTTATCTTCCGAAGAATTGTTCATTCCTTATTAATTCATTTATTCAAAGTTAATCATGCCAATGGCTGTTATTAAGTACCTGAATCTTCCTTCATCAAATGCCTTGGTGAAAAGATCAGCCAGATTGTGTTCTGTATCAACTTTGACTAGATGAATTAACTTCTTCTCTGCACAATCTCTGATGAAAAGATATCTGATATCAATGTGCTTGGTTTTTGAGTGCTTGACAGGATTGTTGGTGATGGAGATTTCACTTGAGTTATCAATTTGTATAGGAGTGTTGAACAGCTCTACTCCATAATCCTTCATCTGATTCTGAATCCAGATAACTTGTGCATAGCAGCTAGAGGCAGCAATGTATTCTACTTCTGCAGTAGAGGTAGAAACACATGATTGCTTCTTGCATTGCCAAGACACAATTATGGATCCAAGAAATTGACATCCTTCTGATGTAGATTTCTTGCTAATGTTGCAGCCTCCATAATCACTGTCAGTATAAGCCATGAACTGAAAATATTCATTTCTAGGATACCATAATCTTAGACCTGGTGCTCCTTTGAGGTATCTAAAGGTTCTCTTCACAGCAAGCATGTGTGAAATCTTGGGATTGGCCTGAAATCTTGCACATAAGCAAGTTGCAAACATTATATCAGGCCTGCTTGCTATGAGATACATCAAAGAGCCTATCATTGCCCTGTATTGACGTTGGTCAACATCCTCCCCCTCAAGGTCAAGGCTTAAGGATGTTGTCTTAGACATTAGAGTACCCAAAGCTTTGTAATCAGTTAACTTGAATCTTTCAAGAATATCTTTGACATATTTTGATTGATTAATAAAAATCCCTGTAGGAGTTTGTTTGACATATTATGTACATGTTGTTTCTCCTAGGAGCCTTGAGCAGAATTTGATCATTTGGGACAACAAATGCTGGTTTCAGGACAATGCATTCATGCTCAGTAAACAACATGTTGTGCTTTTGATCACACACCTGTGATACACTCAGTAAATTGTAATTTAGTTCCTTTACAAAATGTACATTCTCTAAGTTTACCTTGCCATTGGTGATTATGCCCCTACCTGTAATGTAACCTCCTACCGGATCACTTCCAAATGCAACAGACCCTCCATAGAATGGTTCATATTTGTGCACGTGAGTCTTGTTGCCTGTCATGTGCCTGGAACAGCCACTGTCAACAATCCACAAGTTGCTCTTCGATTCCTGCTATCCCTGCACATGACCGGAAGTGAATTACTTCCTGATGGGAACCCAAGCCCATGTGGTCTTGGATTTTCCATTGACATCATTATAAATAAATTTCTTTGACATCATCCTAGGTGAAACAGATGATGAGTTTGTTGCTGGTGGAATAGGTGGCTGAACAATTGGTTCAGTTGTTTCCTTCTTCTTCCATATTTGCTTGACTTTGGAAGTGGTCGGAAGAGCTTGCTTCTTTTGAGAGCCATCGAAAGCACCTTTTGCTTTTCCTTCCGATGGCTTGGTTTTTGTTGACAATTGAGGCTTTTCTTCTGATGTTCTTCTTCTTCTTCTGAAGGACTGAGATTTCTTAAGTTTGTCGGAAGCACTCTTTGCATGTGCTTCCGATGCTTTCTTTCCTTCTAAAGACTTCTTGCCTTGCTTCTTCCGATTATCAGAAGTACTAGCTTCCTATACTTTCTTGACCAAATTTCTTCCTTGTTCTTCTGAAGAAACATATGACTTGCTCCAGCTCTTCTTTCTTTCTTTTCCTCGTGTTCCAGAATAAATTTTGCTTCTTGGATTATAGAAGCAATCGGCAGCAAAATGGTTTGTCTCTCCACACATCAGACACACAGTCAGATTATTGAGAGATTTTTGATGATTCTCCTTTTTGAAGAAGGATGAGCTTTGGTTCACAAAAGTTGATTGTTTACATGTTCAAGCAGATTGGTTGGTTGGATGGTTTACTTGTATTCTTGAAATACTGGCTTTTCTATCCTTTGATCTACCCCTTTCGGACTTGTCAGATGGACAAGTAACATACTTATCTTAGGAGGTACTCCCTGTTTGTGTGTACTTAGCTTTGACAAAAACTAATGAATGTTTCTTATTTTCTTATTTCTTTTCTTAATTTTCAAAGCTGGTTTTTCCTTTTCTAAATTAATGGGAGTATCATCCTCATATGAGCATGTTGAGTTACTTGGGTTCTGATCAGAGAGATCATCATTTTGAGTCACTTTGTGTATGTCCAACACATCATCATACACAAGATTAATTTCTGGTTTACACCTAATCTCCACCATAGGTGTATAGGCAAATGGAGGATCCACCTTGTTATAACCCAACCCATACCCTCTTTTCTTTACCAGTTCAGATGTTTCACTCATTTTAAAAAAAATTTTCATACTTTTCACCCTAGCTTAAAAATTTGTCTCTGTAAGACTCAGCCAATACAAGTTCTGTCTTGGCAGTGGTTAACCTTTCCAAAAGATTGTTAATTTGACACTGTTTGTTAGTGTCTTCATGTTTTAAACTAGAAATGGTCTTTTCCATTTTCTCAATCTTTTCTTTATAATTTCTTTCAGCTTCAAAGAAATTAGCCTTGACAACTTGTAAAGACTCGAGCTCATTACAGAGTTGAGAATTTACCTTTTTATAAAGATTTAACTTTTCTAAACATTCAGGTGGGCACATATCATCAGTTACATTGAATGAAGAGGTTGAGTCATTTGCCATCACAGCACTGTTTGAGATGAAAGCATCCTCAGCTTGGAAGCTCCAATCTGAAAAGTCTTGTTCTGCAACATTTGCACTGTTTGAGGTGCTTGATGGTCTTTGATGTGGTTGTCCAGATGTTGATGGCTGAGTGCTTGAGGATTTAAACTCTCTGGCAAAATGCCCTAGCTGTTGACAGTTGAAGCATTTGAGCTTGGACTTGTCAAGCCCAAACCCAGTTTTCATGTTGTGCGTTTTAAACTGTCTGCCAGTTCTTTGATAGAATTTCTTTGCTCTATAGGAGATCATGGCCATCTGGTAATTGATGTCCATCTCCTCAAGATCATCTGCAGGAAAGCCATCTAAATCTTCCTGGCACAAGTGAAAGTAGTTGGTTTCTTTAGCCATAAAAGCTCCTTGGCCGAAGGTCAGTAGTGGAGTTGGGTTAGAGAATGAGTTTGAGTGTGTGGTTGATGGAGTTGGAGTTTCTGGAAAAGTGACAATGGGTGTGGAAGTTGAGTGGTAGATGGGTTGGTAACTCTGGTAAGGAGGATTATTGATGGGTGCATAAAGAGCTGCTGAACCAGAAGGTACATGAGAAGGTTTAGGTTCCTATGCATCGATTTCCATTTGGTACGCACTGAGTATACCAAATAGTTCTCCAAGCTTTAAAGTTCTTAGATTTTATGTTCGTCGAATGGCAACGGAGTATATGTTCCACGCTTGTGGAAGGGATCTAAGAAACCTTCTGATCACATCTTGGTTCTCCATCTTGACACCTGCAGCCACTAACTCGTCAACCAACTGGACATACCTGAGATATAGAGAAGTCATCTTCTCATTGTTTTCTTGACAGAAGTTCTCAAACTTCTGTTTCAGCATATCCTTCTTGTTTTCTTTGACATCTTCAGATCCCTCATACATCTGCTGCAGTGAGTTCCATAGCTCTTATGCAGATTTGCATTTCTTAAATGCATGTATGATTGAGTTGGGAATTGCCATCTGGATGAGCCATAAAGCCTTTGAGTCCACCTCCATTCTCTTGTAATCTTCATCAGAATAAAGAGCTGGGTCTTTTGGCACAGGTGCTCCACCGGTGCCTGCATTAGTAACAGTTGGGATGAAAGGCCCTTCAAGAACTGACTTCCAAAGTTTGAAGTCTTGATTCCTAATGAAACCCTCCATCCTGACCTTCCATGCGTCATAGTCATAGGGAGTAAACATCGGTGGCTTGTTGAGAGTATCATTCTCTGTATCATGTTTGTTTAGAGTAATTGCTTCCGAAGAGTAATTTCTTCCTTCCGAAGGCTGTTAGTCTGTATGAAGTCCAAGTCTTATGAATATTTACACCAAGACTTAGAAAGTTTTGGAGAGCACCAGCCTTTATGATTTTACAGATCTCTATATGTTTCCTTACAAATTTACAATGTATATATATATTGAATCACCAGCGTACCATTTGTCAAGAAAATTCTAGAAATTATATTGGTTTCTTTCCTCATGTAATATTTTATCTATAAAATGCATTTAGTTACCAATGTACACTTCAATATGAAGAATATAAGGATTTATGAGTATATGGAACACATAGAATGAATATATTTATTTAAGTTCGAGTCTTGTTACCTTCGTTTTTTTTCGAGAACGTCAGATGATTTTGTTTATTGAGATGCTAGAATATAATAAGGATGATAAAATTTCTATTCATTAACAATGGTAGAAAAACTTGGAATAAACTACACAGTTGTGTGTTTTCACACTTGCCGACCGTAATCGTAAACTAGTCACACCTTACACTTAATAGATTTTATGTTTGCTTTCTCATTGAGAATGAAGATTAAGAAAATAGTGGAACTTATAATCCTAGTGGTTTGACATTTTTGCAGACATCAATGATATAAGATAACAAATTAGATTGTGTGATATGAATTTCTTTGTTAAACTTCAGCATTTCACAATTTGTCGTTATATTGGTTACTTCTTGTTAAAGAAAAACACTTTCTGTATATGTATATGTATATATTATAAATGTGCTCGAAAACTTTATTCATCAACCCATAGAAAGATAAAAAGTTATTTTGGAAAATTTGTAAATTAAAAGCTCTTCATAGCGAAAGGTAGAACATATGTAAAGTTGAAAGAGATAATTATAGTATCGATTGTGTGATTGAAGATAATGTAAGGGAATGGTGGGGTCACATCAACGTATAAAAGACAATCAATTGATGAATAGATATTATTCTATGCACTATGTTTTTTTTATATTTTGGTTATAAATAATTATAGTAGCCTATAAAATAAGGATCCTAATATTAGTCTGTGTCTATATATATCTCACTTTTATTATCTTTATATCAAATCAATCACATTATATATACATAAATTTTAATCATTCATTGTTTTTTTAAATATTTTTAATATTAAAAATTATAAAATAATTTTGTTATTAGTAATCGGTGTAGTAATGGTTCAACCCTAAAATTATATGAGAATCGTTAAAGTTTTATAATCCTTATAATCATTTACTAGAAAGTTACAGGTCTATATATAGATTCACTGATAGTTAAAACTAAAAGAAATGCTTTATAAGGGTTATTATATATTGTAACACGATAAATAGTTCGAAACTAAATAAATAATAAACAATACAGTAATAAAAAAGACATTTGACCGAAATAAATTCCTTGGAGATAGGGACGGTTCTTTATTGGGGCCCGGGGGAGCCCTGGTCCCCCTGTTTTTCGTTCAGAAGGGTCGATTCAGTAGTATTTTGTCGGAAAATAATTCGATCCCCTTCGTTTTCTTCCTAAAAATCCTTCGGTCCCCTCCGAGCTTTTTTTTAAGCTCCGTCCCTGCTTGAAGATACCGGGGAGAAATGGTTTAGCATAAAAATGGAGTGTCAAGGGGTTGAGTGAAAGGAGTTAAAGGATGCCAATAATGAAGGGTCTTATTATTGTTATTGTTATTGTTATTTTTTATTTATTTATTATTATTATTTTTGAATGGGACCAATTCTGCAGGTGTGTGAGACATACCCTTAACGTGATCTTGTCATTTCTTTATGGAAGACGGGGCGTTGGTTAATATTCAAAGTCAAATTAGTGTGTAATGTGTATGAAGTAATCACTATAAGACATCTAGTGTCTGGTGTGAGAGAGTATATGAATCAATAAGAAACACACTGCTATCTTGCATTAGCATCTTATAAATTACACTATTAGTTTTATATTAAAGCTACAAATTGTGCTATTGAGATTATAATCGATCAAAAACTATTAAATTTAAGAGTTTTACAACTCTTAGAACATAAATAACAACAAATAAAGCTTTAAAAGTTATAAACTAAATTATTTTCTTTTACTTTTTAGTTTATCTCATATTAATACATTTAAAAAATAAAGTGTCATATAATACCTATAAATGAAAACCCTTTCAAATCAAATAACTTTTTCACACTTTTGTCATATAATATTTGTCATTTTAAATTATGAATTTTATCATAATAATAATTTTAGTAAAAAAAGAATTGATTTGACAAAAATTAGGTGGTTTAAGTTTTTTACGAGCAAAATCAGTGGCCTAATTGTTTTGTTTTCCCCCGCATCGCGCGGACATATCGCTAGTGTGTATATATATAGGAAAATGATAATTTGAAAACCATTTCTTCGTGTGAAAACCGTGAAAACTACGCAAAAATCATGTAAAAAAAAGGTTTTTTTGAAAATTTTTTTACAGGTTTGTAACACTATTTGGCACATTTTTATAAAAAAATCAAAAAAGCATCGACCAGATATTTAAAAAAATTATTTTATAAAACCATGTCACACCCCCAAATTCCCACTTGTGTCAGTCCACGTGGGTGTGACGTGACCAGAATCACAGCTCATGGTCATATAGAACGACTCTGTATGCGTTTCAAAGACAGTGTTTGTCATAAACGTTAAAATAATTTGCAGCGGAAATTCATAAATCATAGCAGCGGAATAAAATACGTTTGATAAATGCAGCGGAATAAACATTGTTAAAACTACATAATTCGAATACATAAGATAAATTGTTTGTTTTCATAAAACATAATATAAATGCATGTGGGTCCTATGCTCGGTGGGGACGTGCATTCCTGGATTCCATAATCCTGTCAGTTACCTGAAAATACAAATTTAAGAAAAAAGTGTCAACACAATGGTTGGTGAGTTCACATGTTTTGATATACATAGATAATAAGTAAAACATGTGTCATGCTGTTTATCATAATGTTAGTCCCAAGCCCTAGGCTCCAAGTGTCAGTGCGTCACTACCGAACTAGACTTGTTTGTCCTTGCCTCCGCTATGTCTTGTAATAACATGGCAGGTTAGGTCAAAGTTTCACGTGTCCCGACCTCCAGTCAATATTGTGCCACGTGGGGTTAGTCACACCCAAACGGATCCATTCAAACCTACCTCGTTGTTCGTTCATTAACGGTAAGACTTTGTGAGGGCTTGTTACGATTACAACACTTAATGTTTGTTTAATAAACCAACATACACATAAAAACGTTTGTACAGTAGTAATGTTTGACTCGATTCAACTAGTATTCTCCCCCTATTTGAAAAGCTTGTAAAAGAGTTAAAGAGGGGCCGTAAACTCACATTAGTTAAGTGAATACGCAAGCGCAAGCTCAAGCTCCAGTTTGCTGAAAGCGTGACGGTCACCGGCTACCTATATCGTATACCATACGTGAGTTTGTGTAAGTGACCATGTTTCGTGCTCATGCTTGTGTTTGTGCTCAACAACCCTCTGTTGTTCATGTTTGTCCGTGTCGGTCCACATTGACCATGTTTGCTCATGTTGGTCCACATTGACCGTGTCAAGTCAACGACCCGTTGGTGAATCTTGTGTCGGTTGTGAATCGTGTAACATTCGTGTTAGTGCTCGTCGTGTGCAAAACGTGCAAGTCGCGTCCATGGACAACTTACTATTTATAGTATGTTTCCATTTATGGCAAGTTTCATAACACGTGTCATTTTTAAAGTTCTAGCATGCTTGTTAAGTCCTACGTGATCATGTTAACACTTAGCCCATTATCATAAGCGGTCAAAGAATCATACAAGTCATTTTACACATTTAAAGTTTCCTAAATAGGAAAGTTTCTAAATCTAGCATGTGCGATATCAGAAACCATCTAACTTAGCATACAATAATTGTATTAAATCATGTTAAGCTATTTAGCATGTTCAAAGTTTACATAGCATTTCAAAATCGATAATTTGTAAAATAAAGTTACCAAAAATAGTAACTACAGCAATCGTTCATCAAGCAATCATCCTAATCCTATCTATCTCATTTTCATAACAAATATCAACATATAATACTATCTAGCATCACTTAAGCATGTCAATTTATACCAAATCATCATTTATCATCATTTAGGCCATAAAAGTTACTATAAATAGTAACTAGGCCAAATGTGATCAAAATCAATCCCAAATCAAGTTCTAAACATTAATATCATCCTAATATCATTCTAATAGCAAGTATACACACATGCATGATCATAATATCATCATCATCATCAAAATGTAAATAAAAAGTTACTATATTTAGAAAGAATCATAAATAACCATTTTTAAGATAACCAATCATGCAATATCCTCCTAACATATTCAATAAACATATTTGAATGATCAAAATCATCCCACAAGCCATGGATGATACATGCATGTTACCATTTTAACCATTCATGACAAAATCATGTATTTTATACATACACATACTCATAGATCATCATGAAACATCATCAATCCATCATAGATCATCAAAATCAGTTGCCAATACATCAAACCCAGATACAAAATTCATACATGTGCAATATATGTGCTTGCATGTGAGTTTAAAGACATGCATGTGAGTGTAGAGGTGGTTTTAAGCTACAAGGAGTGAAATGCTACCTTCTAAAGCTTCAAGATCACCAAGAAGATGGCTAAATCAGTTCCTAAGCTCCCTGGATTGCTAGATTCGACAGAATCAATAGGGTGATGGTGGTGTCCAAGCTCTTGTGTGAATGACAAGCTTCAAATCTTCAAAATATAAGCTTTGAGATGGTCTCCAATGGCTTCCTTGAGCTTCTTGGAGTGTTGCAGGTGGTAAACAAGATGATAGCGTCAGGAAATGAAGTGTGAAGCCGAAGAAAATGATTAAGGTAGAGTAGGATGCGATTTGTCTTGGTTATATAAAGATTTTGTCGACTGGACGACGTCGCGTACCGCCGAGAGGGTCCAAGATCCTCTCAGCGTACCGCGATGGATTTCGAGATTCAAATCCCCCGCCCATCCATCGCGTACCGTCATGGGGTTCCTTGTAGGCCTTCACGTACCTCAACGGGTCCCTGAGGAGCCCAATAGGCCCATTTTCAATGGTTTGATCCATTCGTTGCCGTTTTCACGATTACAGACTATCGTTTGGCCTCGTTTGAACTTCCAAGTTCAATGTGTGAGCGTTTCGTGAGGTTTCGAGTGCTTTGTTACACGATGTGATAAACGTTCACCAACATTCGTGTTTTCTAAGACACGTGGGTGCGTGTTGCGATAATTCACCGAATTATTGTGTTTGTGTCATTGTTCGTACCGTCATGCCACGTGTCGCACTAAATTAAACTAATTCTAGTGTCATGTGTACAAATATCAATTAAATAAACATTCAATTATAGAGAATGCTGACATGGAATTTACGGGGTGTCACACCATGTAAAACATACGTAACAAAACGTAAAAAAATTCGTCAGATCTCACGCAGCGTTACGTATGTTTTACATGGATTTATAAAAAAAAATTATTATATATATTTGTTTGGCGCTTTTTTGATTTTTTTTATATAAATGTGCATAATAATGTTACAGACTTGTAAAAAAATTGAAAAACATACATTTTTTAAAAGATTTTTGCATAGTTTTCACGGTTTTCAAACTAAAATGGGGTTTTCATTTTATTAATTCCCTATATATATATTATTTTTTAAAATAATAAAATATATAAATTCAACCTTTTTAAACATATTAACGATACGATCTGTTTAAACATAGTTAAAAGCATGTTAACATGTTTATCTTTTTTAGTTTTTAAAATAACTAAATGTATGTTTTTATCACCTCTCTAAATCATGGTTTCAGAACTGGAACGGCTTGCCAGACTACGAACCAGATGATCGGCTGGGCCAAAACTAGCATATGAACTGCTTTCAAGCGAACCGGCCAGTTGAGTCGGTGCACATGTCGAATCAGAAACCAGTTCACTGATCGGACCGGATTTCAGTTTTTTAACTAAAATCCAATGAATAAAACATTAAAAATCAAACCCTATATTTTTTTTAGAATAATTATGTTTGTTTAACTATTAATTATGTTTGTTTAAATGTGTAAAATTCATTAAAAACGTAAAAACCAAAACATAGTCGTAGATTATACTGATGATACCCACCTTCCTAGACTCACTTTTTTATATTTATAATGCGAATAAAATTTAAACTCTAATGTCAAAAATTAGTAGCCTTGAAGGAAAACAATAAATCATGCGAGAAGTTAATCGAAATATATATAACTGATCTCTATCTATCTCTTTTAAAGTTTTACTTAAATTATAACATTTTTTACTTATAATAATTTACCTTTTTTTCTGGATTTGAAAACAAATTTTTTTTTTTAATAATATATTTATCAACTAGTTTAGTGTCATATTCTTTTTATAATATCCCAAATTATATGAATTTCATGTAGCACTAGGTAGTCGATATATCGCTTTTAAAAGAGATCTCACTCCACGATCAAGGAACTAGGCCTAGAATTTTTACATACTCATTGTGCAACGAAAAAAAATTCCCAACAATGCAAGCACACGAATGGTGACCCTCTTTTTTTTTTATGTAATTCGTGTCGTACTTGTAACTTGTAAGTACTTGTGTAATCACTTTTACTGGTGTTAACGTATTGTTATATTAGTGTATCAATAATACTATCTTTTTGTATTTTATTATTAAAAAATATGTATAAATAAAAGTAATATGTATATGATGTAATTAGTGATTGATCCAGAAAAGTTTTTCAGTGGATTTAATATTTTCAGACATTTCAATTAGATAAAACCGGACATTAAAATTTCGGATCGTTTTGACGGTTCAGATCCTCTATGGTTCATCATGCAATGAAAATACTATATATTAAGTCAATAATTAAAAAAAAAACGTCATTAAAAAGTTCAAAGGTGCGAAGTGCACGCTTGTTTGACATTGTTGAGCTCCGGACCAAACAAATGCTAAGGGGGATGCGATCCCTTGTGGGGTCTAGTGTCAAGAGAGGAAACCGACGTTTAACCACGTATTTAACGCCAGCAGGCCTTGGAAGACTCCTTTCTCAAGGAAGCGATAGCCGTTTTATCGGGCACCATCCTCGGAAGAGCTGCACCTAGTGCGCAGTAACTAACTTATTTGCTGTAAAAACTATGCCCCTATCGGTTCAGAACTCGAGATTAAACTCAAATTTTTTTCCCTCACCTGGTATCTATCAAATTACCTTAAGTGGGAATCAAACCCTTGACCTCCACATTAGAAGGTGGGTCTTCTAGCTACCTCAAGTCAGGTATATAAATTTTTTTTACTGCCGGGTACTCCGTACGCGGCCCCCAGTGGCTAAAAGATGCCCAAGCTGGCCACTAGTCCAGACGGACGGAGCCCCTAGCTCACCAGCCACCAATTCTCGAGGAAAACCCGACCAAAGGCACGACGATGAAAGACTGGTAAAACCGGGTGTGATCAAGAATCGAACCTAGGTCCTGAGTCTTCTATCACTTCTCTCATACTGATGGTTTGGGTAAATTCATGTAGTTTAGATGCGTAATTGTGCATTTTTATGGATTAATTACATGGAATATGGTAATTTGTTGCGTGTTTTTGTGAATTTCAGGTTTTCGTGGGAAGAATATGGATGTTGGAAGTTCAAGGAACAAAGGGTAGCTGAAAATGGATGTTTGGAAGGCCAAAATAGCAAAAAATGAAGATTTCCTTGAAGTGGCGTATCAAATCGATGTATTGGTGGCGTATGAAAGTGAACAAGGACCCACGAAGCCAAGGCCGGCGTATCATACGCTGGGGCCTGGCGTATGATACGCCGGGTACCCTTAAAACCTAGATTTTTTCCATTTTGCTATCTATTTAAGCCCAAGAACCTAGAGTTTCGACTTATCTTCGATTTTGGCGACTTTTCTAGGTGCTAGGGGACTTCCAAGGCCTAGGGAATCACAAATTAACCATACCAATCATCCTAGAGACTCCCGAATTGAAGCTAAAGTGTGCTAGAATGTGGATGCAAGGCTAAATCCATTGAGATCATACCCGGTGAACAGTTAGATATGGTTAAGGGTTTTTATGGTTTTCTTTGTAATAGACTACAAACATTGCTTGGTTTAAAGATCTTCAATTGTTCGTATGTTTCGTTCGTATGGATTTGAATGGTTTGCATTTTATAATTCAATCGAACGTTCATCCTTTTTCGGTCTAGCATTGTGAAACATTGAATATTGGTTGGATTGTTATTTTCAAATTGATAATTGTAATTGGAATCTAGGTTTAACATAATTTGGTTTTCATCAATTAATTTATAAAATCGTTCTTTTGAGTTATGATTGTCCGTTCATACGAAGGGTAAGCAAGTCATGTCTATGTGATTGTCTTAAAGATTCAAACCATAAAGATCCTTCATTTCTTTCTAAACCAAAACCCGGGTGTGATTCGTTTTCTTAGTTGAATTACAAATCGTTTAGTTTTTGTTTTTGCTTAATTACAAAGTGATTTTCTTAATTGAATTTAAACAACTCTCAAATCAAGTTTATATTTTTTCTGTTTTAGTTAAGTTAGGTCATAAATCACGTAACATCCACATAAACTTTTCGTGGTTCGACACCTTACTTACCCTACTAGTTAAGGTAGCTAGGAACATTCACTTTAAACTCTTATTTGATCGGTACATCGACGTCGGTCACATACCTCCATCTTACCAATAGGACAAGACATCATTGATAAGTCGGGTATGTAAATACTAACTACTAAGACACTTTTACTCGTTCCTCTTTCCTCAATGACCGCCTATAGCGGCTCATTAATTAATCATCACACAAAACAAGTGTTCAAGTATTAAGTATATATGGTTTTCAGTGTAAACCTCGAATCATTTAATCCTGACGAACATAGTTAGGCTAGTTTAGTACATCGTAGCTTGTCATCTTTGTTTAAAGTTGTAGTTTCATGGTTTGACATTGTTATAATTACGGTTGTAAATGACCCAAACGTACAACACAAATAAGTTTATATGTTTTCGTTTGTTTAATATTTAATTTGTTTACGAATAGTCTATAATATTAATCTAACGAAACCTTTTATTCGTGTTCGTTTATTAAGAAATTAAACTTTTTTACGAATGATTCATGAACGTAAGTGAACATTATCAATCACATATATTAGACATAACTAATTTACAAAAATATATAATTTAACATTTCATATAAAAATACAAAATATATTATGCTAAAACAAAGTTTAAGTTAGAAATAATAATCATAATTAAACTTTTCTTAAAATAATGTTTCAAATATGTAAATTTTAAATTACTATGTTTTCGATAAGATATAAAATCCAAATTAATGAGTAGATTTTTTATTTTATGAGTTAATAATAAACTTAAAATTAAAAATCTACCTATTTTAATAAATAAAATATTTAGGAACACATTAGATATTTTTAGACCACCTTAAATTTAGTTTTTTTTTTCCTCTTTTTCTTTCCTACTATATATTTATATGATTTTTTTTTAAAATTATCTTTCTTCTATTAAATATTAATTAATTTTATTTAATTTTATAAATAATAGATTATCTTCTAAAATCATATTTTTTTTATATTTATATAAAACTTCTTTAAGAAAATATATGATATGCTACTATAAATTAATTAATTTTAAAATTTATTTGTTTAATATGTCTAATAAACAGGTTTTTGACATACTTTAATTAGTTAATAAACATAATAAATGAATGAAACATAAGTAAACACATTATTACATGTTCACAAACATAAGGAACATGTACGATATTTGTATGTTGTCGTTTATTTAACTAAAACGAAAGAAATGTTTTGTTTATGTTCATTTATTTATTTAACGAACTTTACATGGACAGTTCACGAATTGTGCGTTGAGCATTCTTTTCATTTGCAGCCCTAACTGTAAGTACGGTGAGCATACAAAACCGATAACCTAAAAAAACGAAACCAAACCGAATATCACAGAACTGAAAATAACCGAAACCGACTTAACCTCAAAAAGACAAAAGAAATTGGAAGGTTGGGAGATCTCCTATCTTGTCCTGTCGTTGTGCACTCTTCATTTTCCACTCTTATGTTTCATGGAAGCCATACTAGAGGGTTATGCCCCTGGGTTTTTCCTCTGGACACCCATTGTCAAAGTTAGATTTCAGTGCCCCTAGCACGAGATCATCTAACAGCACTTTAATTAAGAAGTTCACTTCACAGTTGGTATGCTTTAGGATTCTTCACTAAATGACGACTGACTAGCAGATTCAGGGAATGAATATGGCCCTCAGGTAGTTGATTTCATGGGTTAGCGAAAACGGGACAAGAAATTTGGAAGTGGCTGCTACTAGATATGATTCAACTGAATAGGGGACTTGGATATGCTCTTGCTCCCGGCAGATATGTGTAGATTCAAGGAATCGATCACGAAATCCTACAATTCGATCATAAACGTGCGGAATCTGTTCATGATTAAATTTGGATCAACAAGAACATTGTAATTTATCATGAATCTTCATTCCTCATCAACATTCAAGTGTTTTATAATGAATCAAATGTGAAATACACGACACTTCAATACAGAAAGACACTAAGATGAAGAGAATTTGATGAAGATCTTCAAGTCTTGTTCTTGCTTCTTGAGAGAGACTGTTGCTTTGTGTATGTGAAATTATGAGCTCCACCTTAAAATGAACTAGCAACACCATATATATAGGTTTCTAGAGCAAAGGTTCGGCCCTTGTTACCCTTTCACGAACCATCATTTTACAAGAACCTTTGAGGGTTCATGAACTCTCATGCCAGCCGAACCTTAGACTATGTGAATGCCAAACCCTTTGACACTCGAATTTTCTAATCATATACAACAGACTACGATTTCATTTACAACAAGTTAGGTTCACATAGTAAATGCATCTTTCACACAGAAAATGCATCTACAATATGCTGGGCGGCTAAAGGCCTTCGTTCCTTGGATTTAGGGCTGTAAACGAACCGAACGTTCAGCGAACAGTTCGTGAATCGTTCGGCGTGAAGTTCATTTATGTTCGTTCATTTAATAATCGAACGAACACGAACAAGAAATTCCGTTCGTTTAATTAAATGAACGAACATGAACAGAGGTCGTGTTTGTTCATTTATGTTCGTGAACGTTCGGTAACATGTTCGTTTACGTTTGTTTATGTTCGGTTAAGTTCATTTATTATATTTATTCATTAAATGTGTTGTATATTTTTATTTTTTTATTTTTAGTTTAATATCATAATTTTTAAGTTATTTTTATTTTAATACTATAATATTTTAGTTTATATATTTATAAATGATTATCTAGAATGCTTGAGATTAAGAGTGTTGATTTTTATTATTAAAATAATATGTGTTCGTGAACCGTTCGTGAACAAGCTTATAAATTCCTTAATGATCGAACACGAACAAGAATTTTCGTTCGGTTAGCGTTTGTGAACCGTTCATGAACAAGTTAAAAGTTAAACGAACGAACACGAACAAGGGCTCGTTCGTGTAAGTTCGGTTCGTTTACAGCCCTACTCGGATTAGTAAAAGAGATCGGGATTAAAGCGGATTATAGGAACAAATGTAGTTGAATGGAGGCTAGAAGTTTCCTAGCACGGGGGAACTGATAATGCTAATCATATCCTAAAAGGCCCTATTAAATAAAGCACATGGGTTAAGAAAGTGTATAAACTGAACCATTCGGTTACGGTTACGGTTTACCCATCCCTAATAACTGAAATAATTGAAACCGAACCGATATGTGTATTTTCATCTATTTTTCATATGTTTTCATGTATTTAAAGCATATTTTCATGTGTTTGAACCATATTTTCATGCATGTTTATGTATTTAATTTAATTTTCATGTATATGTATTTTTGAAAGAGATTCAAAAAACTTAAAAACAATAAAAACGAGTTTGATAGTGTTGGGTCTAAAAAAGTCAAGACCAACGGTTATTTGGATATATGGAATGTAAACAAGAAGTATTATGTATTTGTTGATTAGGGAGCAACGAGTCACCGCACGAGCCACTAAAGACTCAAGGTTACCAAGACACTTGATGACCAAAAGACCCGAAGACCACAACAAATGATAGAGCGTAATTTATTATTTGTTATTTTTTATCATTTTGTTGTATTTGTTGTTTTTAGGGTATAGATCATGTGACACTATAAATAGAGATTATTCTCATTTGTAGAAGAGTAACACAGACAAGAGAGTGTGTGAGGGTGTGCTTCAATGTAGTCTTGAGAGCTCTCCCCCATGAACTCCATGGATTCTTTATCCATGGAGTTTGAGAGCATGTGAGGGGTAGGTAATGTAATTCTGTTGACTAATGAATCTTACTTTCTTTACATTGTTAGTTGTTACATTACATCTCAAATTCGTTCTTGGCTGTGTTCTTCAACATCTTCACTCATCTTCAAGACTTTCTCTATTCATGTTCTGCTTAATCTTCACAAATCGGGTAGGTCATATTCTGCAACCGTTTTTAACAATTGGTATCAATTGATGGATTGAAACTGATGGCAAGAGTGTTATAAGTGGTTTATCAGTGAAGACTTCGGTTTCATTGATGTGAAGATTTCTTGTTTCTACTTTGAAGACTTTTAAGAATTAGACTGTTGGGACATGCATTACATTTATCTTTGAACCTTTATCTGTCACATGTTCATTACAAGGTTGGGATTCCTATACTTGAACTGACACCCTATATTCTGATATCCTTTGGTGGTGGGATGAAGATAAAGATTGCTAATCGTAGGGGGAACTTGATTAGAGGGGGTGAAGATAAATGAAAGACATGGAACTTCAAGAAGATTGTTTTGGGTTTGATAAGTGGAATAAAGATAGTTTCACAATTTGTTGCGGTGAAAGAAATATGAATTGCATCTACACAAGTTCATTCTTATTATTCATATTTGTTTCATCATACTTCTGCATTGGCTTACATTCATCTAACCAAATAGGGGGAGACTGTTGGGTCTAGAAAAGTCAAGACAAACGGTTAATTTGGATAGATGGAATGTAAACAAGAAGTATTATGTATTTGTTGATTAGGGAGCAACGAGTCACCGCACGAGCCACTAAAGACTCAAGATTACGAAGACACTTGATGACCAAAAGGCCCGAAGACCACAACAAATGATAGAGCGTAATTTATTATTTGTTATTTATTATCATTTTGTTGTATTTGTTGTTTTTAGGGTATAGGTCATGTGACACTATAAATAGAGATTGTTCTCATTTGTAGAAGAGTAACACAGACAAGAGAGTGTGTGAGGGTGTGCGTCAATGTAGTCTTGAGAGCTCTCCCCCATGAACTCCATGGATTCTTTATCCATGAAGTTTCAGAGCATGTGAGGGGTAGGTAATGTAATCTTGTTGACTAATGAATCTTATTTTCTTTACATTGTTAGTTGTTACATTACATCTCAGATTCGTTCTTGGTTGTGTTCTTCAACATCTTCACTCATCTTCAAGACTTTCTCTGTTCATGTTCTGCTTAATCTTCACAAATCGGGTAGGTCATATTCCGCAACCGTTTTTAACAATTGGTATCAGAGCCTTGGCTCTTGAACTTAAGTGATTAATCATCCTTAAGTTACCAGTTCTATTTCTTCTAAAGTCTCACTACTTCAAAACTCATATTCTGTTTGTTTGTTCAAATGGCTGCACTTAACAAACATGATACAGAAAATGGTACTCTCAACAAGCCACCAATGTTCTCTAGAAGACTATGACACTTGGAAAGTTAGGATGGAGGGATTCATCAGGAACCATGACTTCAAATTCTGGAAGTCAGTTCTTGAAGGGCCTTTCATTCCAATTGTTCCTGCTGCTGGCGCTAGTGGAGCACCTGTGCCAAAAGATCCAGCTCTCTATTCAGTTGAAGACTACAAGAGAATGGAAGTGGACTCGATGGCTTTGTGGCTCATCCAGAGGGCCATCCCTAACTCAATCATACATGCATTCAAGAAATGCAAATCTGCTCAAGAGTTGTGGAACTCTCTACAACAAATGTATGAAGGATCAGAAGATGTCAAAGAAAATAAGAAGGACATGCTGAAACAGAATTTTGAGAACTTCTGTCAACAAAATAATGAGAAGATGACTTCTCAATATCTCAGGTATGTTTAGCTTGTTGATGAGTTAGTAGCTGCAGGTGTCAAAATGGAGAAGCAAGATGTGATTAGAAAGTTTCTTAGATCACTTCCACAAACGTGGAATATCTATTCTGTTGCCATCCGAAGAACAGAAAATCTAAGAACTCTGAAGCTCAGTGAACTGTTTGGTATACTCAGTGCTTACCAGATGGAAATAGATTCCCAGGAACCTAAACCCACCCATGTAACTCCTGGTTCAGCAGCACTCTATGCACCCATCAAAAAATCTCCTTATCAGAGCTATCAACCTATTTACCACCCTACCTCCACACCCAATGTCACCTTTCTTGAAACACCAACTCCATCAACCACACACACAAATCTTTTTTCCAACCCAACTCCACTTTTAACCTCTGGACAAGGAGCTTTCATGGCTGAGGAAACCAACTACTTTCACCTGTGCTAGGAAGACTTAGATGGCATTCCTGCAGATGATCTTGAGGAGATGGACATCAACTACCAGATGGCCATGATCTCTTATAGAGCAAAGAAGTTCTACCAAAGAACTGGCAGACAGTTCAAAAAGCACAACATGAAGACTGGGTTTGGGCTTGACAAGTCTAAGCTCAAATGCTTCAACTGCCAACAGCTAGGGCATTTTGCCAGGAATGCAAGTCCACAGGCACTCAGCCATCAACTTCTGGGCAACCACCTCAAAGACCATCAAATTCATCAAACAATGCAAACATTGCAGAACAAGAATTTGCAGACTGGAGTTTCCAAGCTGAGGATGCTTCCATCTCCAACAGTGCTTTGATGGCAAATGACTCAACTTCTTCATTCAAGGTAACTGATGATATGTGCACACCTGAATGTTTAGAGAAGTTAAAATGTTTTTAAAAGAATAAACTCTCAACTCTGTAATGAACTTGAGTCCTTACAAGTTTTCAAGACAAATTTCTTTGAATCAGAAAGAAATTACAAAGAAAAGATTGAGGAAATGGAAAAGACCATTTCAAGCTTAAAACATGAAGACACTAACAAACAGTGTCAAATTAACAATCTTTTAGAAAGACTAACCACTGCCAAGACAGAGCTAGTATTGGCTGAGTCTTATTGAGACAAATTTTTAAGCCAAGGTGAAAAGTATGAAAAACTTTTCAAAATGAGCAGCACAGCTGAACTGGTAAATAAGAAAGGGGCTGGTTTGGGCTATAACAAGGTGGAGCCTCCATCTGCCTATACTCCTAAGGTGGAGATTAGGTGTAAACCAGTAACTAACCTTGTGTATGATGATGAGTTAGACATACACAAAGTGGCTCAAAGTGATGATTCCTCTGATCTGAACCCAAGTAACTCAACATGCTCAGGTGAGGAAGATACTCCCATTAATCTAGAAACAGAAAAACCAGCTTTGAAAATTAAGAAAAGAAATAAGAAAACTAAGAAAGATTCATCAGTTTTTATCAAAGTCAAGAATATACAAACTGGGAGTACCTCCTCAGATGATTATGTTACTTGTCCATCTGACAAGTCCAAAAGGGGTAGATCAAAGGAAAGAAAAGCCAATTTTTCAGGAAAACAAGTAAATCACCAAGTCGACAAGCCTGTTGGAACATCCAAACAATCAACTTCTGTGAACCAAAGCTCAATCTTCTTCAACAAAGACCAGCATCAACAATCTCTCAGTAATCAGACTATATGTCTGATGTGTGGTGAGAAGAATCATTTTGCTGCTAATTGCTTCTATAATCCAAGAAGCAGAATGTTTTCTGAAACAAAAGGAAGAGGAAGAAAGAAGAGCGGAGCAAGTCATCTGTTTCTTCGGAAGAACATGGAAGAAACTCAGTCAATAAAGTATCGGAAGCAAGTGCTTCTGATAGTCGGAAGAAGAAAAACAAGAGGGCTTCCGAAAAGAAGGCTTTGGAAGCACATGTAAAGATGTATTCCGAAGGACAGAAAGCATTGGAAGCACATGCTAAGAAGACTTCCTACAAACCTAAGAAATCTTATCCCTTCGAAAGAAGAACATCGAAAGAAAAGCCCCACTTATCAGCTAAAACCAAGTCATCGAAAGGGAAAACTAAAAGTGCTTCCGATGGCTGTCAAAAGAAGCAACCTCTTCTGGCAACTTCCAAAGCCAAGCAAATATGGAAGAAGAAAGAACCAACAGAACCATCTGTTCAACCACCTGTCCCACCAACATCATCATCTATTTCACCTAAGATGATGTCAAAGAAATTTACTTACAATGATGCAAATGGAAAACCCAAGACCACATGGGCTTGGGTTCCCATCAGAAACTAATTCACTTCTGGTCATGTGCAGGGACAGCAGGAATCAAAGAGCAACTTGTGGATAGTTGACAGTGGCTGTTCCAGGCACATGACAGGCAGCAAGACTCACCTGCACAAATTTGAACCATTCTTTGGAGGGTCTGTCGCATTTGGAAGTGATCCAGTGGGAGGTTACATCACAGGAAGGGGCACAATCACAAATGGCAAGGTAATCTTTGAGAATGTGCATTTTGTAAAGGAACTAAATTACAATTTACTGAGTGTATCACAGGTGTGTGATCAAAAGCACAACACGTTGTTTACTGAATATGAATGCATAGTTCTGAAGCCAGGGTTTGTAGTCCCAAATGATCAGATCCTGCTCAGGGCTCCAAGAAGAAACAACATGTATATGATAGACATGAGCACAGCTGCACCACTTAGTAATATAAGTTGCTTTGTCTCAAAAGCTTCACTTGATGAATCATCTCTTTGGCATAGGAGACTTTGTCATGTAAACCTTAAAAACATGAATAAACTTGTCAAAAACAATCTAGTAACTGGTTTACCAACAAAAGAATTCATCTGTGTTGATAAATGTGTTGCATGCTTGAAAGGTAAGCAACACAAAACATCCCATCATGCCAAAGAGATAAATTCAATCACAACAGTCCTGCATTTGCTTCATATGGACTTGTTTGGCCCCACAAGTGTTAAAAGTCTTGGTAGAAAATCATACTGCTTGGTAGTCACTGAGATGATTTCGCTAGGTATACCTGGGTATTTTTCTTAAGTACCAAGGTTGAAACTGCTGAGACCCTAAAGTCATTCATACTTAGGGTAGAGAATGAAAGTGACCACCATGTAAAAATAATCAGATCAGATCAGGGAACATAATTCAAGAATCATGTTTTAAATTCTTTTTGAGAATCTAAAGGTATCACAAGACAATTTAGTGCTCCTAGGACTTCACAACAAAATAGTGTTGTTGAGAGAAGGAATTGGACACTAATTGAGACTGCAAGAACCATGTTGTCTGATGCCAAACTTCCAATACCTTTTTGGGCAGAAGCAGCCAACACTGCCTGTTATGTCCAAAATAGAGTATTGGTAGTTAAGACACATGGTATGACTCCTTATGAAATTTGGCATAAAAGAAAGCCATTTATTGGATTTCTTAAACCATTTGGATGTCAGTGCACCATCTTGAATACTAAAGATCATTTAGCCAAGTTTTCTGAGATATCAGCAGAGGGCTACTTTGTTGGGTACTCTTCACATGCAAAAGCATATAGAGTATACATCAAAGCTTCCAGAATTATTGAAGAGTCTGCAAATGTTCAGTTCAATGAACATACTATCAATAAGCCTAGAACTGGTCCTGATTGGCTATTTGATCTTGATAGCTTTACATCTGCATTTAATCTTGTGAAAGAGTATGTTCCAGAGTTACAGTCAACTACCACAGACTCCTCTCAGTCCACAAGAGAAGAAGACTTTCGTGTTGAACTGCCAATAGCTTCAAGACAAATCTTGGCAGAATTCACTTCAGCACATAATGATGTCTCTCAGACTGAAACAGTGAACACATCTCATGTTGTTCCCTTAAGTGACTCTACAACAGTTCCAATGAGTCAAGAAGAAGATGTGAGTCCCTCAGCTAATACAAACTCTCAGGAAACCTCATCTCCCAGAGAAAGTGATCCTACAACAGTCCAATCCCAAAGACCACAATATATGCCAGAAATCCAGCTTGAGGTGGTACTCCTAACCTTGAGTCAAGAAATCTGGACCTAGCTTCTCAGCTGGATGTGATTCCTAGAACTCGCATCCATAACACCCATCTAATTGAGAACATTATTGGTAATATTGAAGAAGGAGTAAGAACAAGAAGCTCTATGCATGAAGCAAACATCTGTTTGTTTTCTTGCTTTCTATCTCAAGTAGAACCAAAGAAAGTTGCTGAAGCATTGAAAGACAATAGTTGGGTAGAAGCCATGCAGGAGGAGCTTCTTCAATTTGAAAGGCAGGGATTTTGGAAGATTTGCCCTTTACCTAAGGGAAAGTATGCCATTGGAACAAAATGGGTGTTCAGAAACAAGAAGGATGACAAAGGATGCCTAGAAATGAAGATTTTCAGTTCATGGCTTATACTGACAGTGATTATGGAGGTTGCAATATTAGCAAGAAATCCACATCAGGAGGATGTCAATTTCTTGGATCCAGAATTGTGTCTTGGCAATGCAAGAAACAGTCATGTGTTTCTACTTCTACTGCAAAGGCAGAATACATAGCTGCATCTAGCTGTTGTGCTAAAGTTATATGGATTCAAAATCAGATGAAGGATTATGGAGTAGAGCTGTTTAACACTCCTATACAGATAGACAATTCAGTGTAATCTCCATCACCAATAATCCTGTCAAGCATTCCAAGACCAAGCATATTGATATCAGGTATCATTTCATCAGAGATTGTGCAGAAAAGAAGTTGATTCATCTAGTCAAAGTTGATACAGAACACAATCTGGCTGATCTCTTCACCAAGGCATTTAATAAAGGAAGATTCAGGTATTTAATAACAGCCATTGGCATGATTAACTTTGAGTAAATGAATTGATAAGGAATGAATAATTCTTCTGAAGATAAACTTAAATTATCTTCTGATGAGTAATTACTCATCAGAAGATAGTTTAAGTCTTCGGAAGCATTCTTCCTTCCTTAAGTCGGAAGAAGTCACATTTCAGAAGATAAATTCCCTTCTGAAGTATTATCCTTCCGATACATTATACCTTCGGAAGCTCAATCTTCAGAACTTACTCTTCAGAAGAAGACGTCTTCCGAAGAACAATTCTTTTGATGAATGTATCTAAGTCTTCAGAAGATACACTTCCGATTATATATTTATATGCTTCGGAAGTAAGTATCTTCCGAAGAACATTTTTGGTTCTATGAACTACTTCTAATGACTAATCCCCTCGGAAGCAACTTTGTCCTTAGAGAATTTTGAATATTAAAACAGCTGTTCTCGGAAGACCTTTTCCTGACATCCGGATCTCAAAATTTAATGTGACTCTATATTAAATGCTGACATCCGAAAGTATAAAAGGATCTCCCGCTCATCCATTTTCTCTCACCATTTCATTTCAAATTGATTTTCTCTTTTCTCTCCAAATTAAACCTAAAAACCGTCGATCGCCATGGAATTCCTTGCCTTCAGACCCTCTCACAATCTTCCTGCGGAGTTATCAGCAGACAATGATGCTGATTTTGCTCCGATCATCTCCTTCCTTCGAAGTAGCAGGTAGTTATTCGCTCTCACAGTTCAACCCCTGGTGTATGAGTCGCATCACCAGCAATTTTGGGGTTCATGTTCCGTTTCTACATCTCCCAATGGTAGAACTCTTCATGCTACCATTTATGCTCATCCTATTGCTATCAATGTGGAGACCATCTGTCGACATCTTCAACTCAGTGATGCTGGGGGAAGGGTCTCATTCACAAAGGATGAGGTAGCACGGAACTTTAGGTCTATGGGATACGAAGGTCCTCTCCCTACAACAACTTATTTGAAGGGTAGAGTGTCCTATAATTATAAGTATCTCATACATCTCTTTTTGCACTGTCTCTCTAATAAGACAGGTGGTTGGGATCAAGTTCCATCTGAATTAGCTTCGGTTATTCATGGCTTGGTCTCAAACCAACTCTTTAACTTTTCTGCTTTCATTTTCAATAATTTGTTAGACAATATTTCGTCTCCAAATAAATTTTGTATGTATCCCAAATTTTTGCAGCACATCTTTGATAGTGAGTTAGGTTATGTTCTCTCACTCACTGGGAATACATACAAAGTTCCATTGGTCACTTCTAAGGTTTTTGTTCAGATAAAGAAGAAGAGTAACCAATTCTCTGGGAACTTTACTCCTCTTCTTTCCTCTATGGAGATACCTACTCCAGAAGGTGACAGCTCGGTTGCACCCACAGATGCTGATATAACACCTTCCACATCTATTCCCCATCCCATCACAATCACATACAAACGCCGCCGAACCCCTGAACAGCTCTCTACAGCTGTTCAGGCCCCTTCTTCTGAACCAGTCAAGAAAAAGGTGAAAAGAACTGCCAAGGGCACAGTTCCACCTAAGGTGAAGACCACACCTGTCTCCACAGGTTCTTCCTCTGGAACCTGTGGCTGCCCTCAACCTGCCTGAAAGCCCTCAGAGTATGTCACCATACATATCTGAGAATATCCAAAGGGATGCCCCCATCATTGAGTCTGCTTCTGATGAAGCAACTCCATTAGATCAGAGACTGTCTCCTAGGTCTCCAGGTTCATATTACCCAGAAATGCCCCCCACCCATTCTCTTACCCAGGCTCAAGGAACTTCTGTTATGGCTGTGGAGGAACCACTCTCTCCCACTACCCGAACACTAATGAGAGTGGTGACACAGTTACAAGCAAGGTTCCCCGACACAGAGCCTACCACTTCAGAGGTTGATCCCAGGAGTTCAGAAGGGGTCAATGTAGATGAGGCTGCCACTACTGCTGAACCTTCTCAGGTTCTTTAGGACAGTGGTACAGGCAATAGGACCTCATCTGCGACAACCCACACTGGGGAGGACTTCTTTGAAGCCCTTCTCAATGAGGGGTACCCAGGTTGCCAAGAAACCACATCTGCTGGTGGAGGTGCAGGAGCTAGGCTCAGGACTCCATCACCCAGCGTTTCCACTCAAGTGGATGAGGGCACCAAAACACAGGAATTGACGGCCACCATCTCATCTCTCCAAGCCAGCGTAGCTCACCTGGAAGCTGAGGTTGCTACCATGCGGCTTGAGGTCCAGGCCAAAGAGGCTACTATCCTGGACCTCAGGAGCAGACCACCAATTGTGTGTGCTCCATTTTGTCCTGATCCTGCTACTACTACCTTTGTCTCACCTGATGCTACCAAAAAGGGGGAGAATGTAACATCTGTAGGGTCAGGATCAGAAGGAAGAGAAGAGGAAGTTGCACAAGATGTCAACCCATCCATAGTCACCTTGACTAATGAATGGGATGAATTCTTGAGCACTTACTTTAATCACTCTACTACTTCCTCTTCCTCTTCTTCTGCTAATAGTGAGGCTGCCATGGAGGAACCAATTCAAGAACAACAACCTATCTCCATGGAGCCTAGGTCCCCTGTTGGGACTCAACAGTCCCCCTCTGGGACTAAGTCTCCTCCTAAGACTACAGCCCAGGTTGCCATGGAGGATACCACTCAAGAAGAACAACCTATCTCCATGGAACCTGTGTCCCCTTCTGGGACAAAGGCTGCTGATAAGGAATCACCCAAAATGGTTGGTCAACTGGAGGAGGCAGTGAATGCTAAGGTTAACTTCGAAGCTGCAGCTGCTTCCGAAGGCCCAGTCATTATTGATGATTCCTCCACAGAGGAGCTAGTTTCCAATGAACCACCTATGAGGCTACAGGATCCATCTCCTCTGGGATAAAAATGGTGGGCAAAGGAAAAAGGAAGCTGACCCCAGAGGAGGAAGCAGAACAGGAGGAGAGGATACCAAAGAAGAAGAAGAAGGGCCGACCAGACACTTTCCTGGATAATGAGCTCATCAGACTCTCTGCTCTTCTCCTAGAGAAGGGGTATGAAATTTATGAGGTACTGCTCTGGTCGGTACCTGAAATGGCTGCTGAGCTGAAGAAGGTGCAGCAGCAAGAACAGGCAGCTGCTGCATCAAAAGCCATGACTGCACTTACAAAGAAACAAAAGGATACAGCCTACAGAGACAAAATGAAGGCTATCCTCCTGCAGTATGGCTTCCATGCTCGGCAGCTAGGCCCCATGAAGAACTCAACCATGGACATGCACGTTAGAGACATAAAAGCCAAGATTGCCAGAGGTGAGTTACCTTCTATGGAGATGATACAGGCCTAAAGGGCAAGCCTAAACTTGGGCTTGGGTTTAGAGGGAGGAGTAAGAATAGAAATACCCCTCTCTGGTGCAGGGATTAAAGAGGGTGAAGAAGTCATGTGTGGGGAAGTTACAAAAGCCATGTTCCCCAACATGTTCCCCCTAGACCTTGAGAAAGAACCAGCAGCTCCTCCATCAAGTCCTTCTTTGGACAACAAGCCAATCTCTTTAGTGATTAAGATCAACAAGGGTAAAAAGGTTGCAAGGAAACAACAATCAACAGACCCTAATCCTGAGAGACAATCAAAGGCTGATGAGAGGAGAAAAGAGCATCCTAGTTCTAAGGATGCAGGCCCAGAGCCCATTGCAAGAACAGATGAAGCAGTGGGCTCCAATATGGAAGATCAGCAGGCCAGAGAACAGAGGAGTCAAGCTATTGCCCAAGATAAACCAAGAATGAGAAGAAGAAAGAGCATAGCTAGAATGAAAAAGAGAACTACTGCCATCTCCTCTGACTCTGAGCCAGATTCTGAACCCTCAGAACCAATAGCCATACCAGAACCTCCAGAGCCTAAGGAACTTCCAAGAGACATTCACTCCTTAAAGCATGTTTATTCCTACATTCCTATAGTGAAGTGAAGCTTTGATGCACTTCATAAGATGTTCACACTCACTCAGATCAATGGAGGGATAAAGGTTTTGGATATTATGCAACTAATGGTGTTGGCTGAGCCCTTTGTATTTGATATGGAGAAACTCCCTCTTGAAAATCCAGATAATGGATCAGATTGGAGAATAGCCATCAAATGGGTGAAGTCCAGAGCCCAGGTTCTGAGAGGAGAGAGATTTATCAGGAGAATCCCATAGAAGTTTTGGTAGCATCAGCCTAGGGGGGACTGTAAAGACTAATAAAGGTTGATGCTCACCAAACTTCAATTTTGTCTAAGTACCAGACTCTACAGAGACAAACAGCCTTCGGAAGGAAGGAGTTACACTTCGGAAGCAGCATTGCTTTCGAAGGGTAACTCACTCCTACTGAAGGCTGTACAATACAAAGCACCTCAGAAGGCCAACACTTAACAAAGATAAAGCTTCAGAGCTTCTGAAGACAACAAAGCTTCTGAAGATCAAAGTCTTCTGAAGATTCTCTTCTGCAACCTCCAAAGACAAAGACTTCCGAAGATAATCCTCTGACAAAGACTGTAGCTGATTACTTTTATAGTACAAAAGGTGCTGACAACGGACATGCTGGTCTGAAAACAACAAAGATAACATACCGAGAGTCAGACACAACACCTTACTTCTCCTCAGCTGCATTAAATGCAAAAGATCATCTGAAGCCTTGAAGATCAACAACATTAAATGTCTTTTGTATTTAGCGAGTCTTTTGAAAAGTCAATGTCTATGTTTGTAATGATTGTAATTAAGTGTCTTAGCCTGTTAAGACACTTTACAAACTAGAATAAGCTTTACTTTATGTATTGTCTAGTATACCCAACTTGTATTCCTACGAGTATACGGTTGTAGCCTTGGCTATATAACCTCTCATTGTAAACATGTATAAGTGTGCTTGTGAGCTTGCTTGTAACACTTGAATAGTTTGAGAGAAATATATCTTTGAGCTTGAAATTTGTTCTTGTGTTCTTATTGTTATTCAAAGATTATTTGTTTACCATTGAGTGTTTGAGAGATCCTTTTAACAGATATTCTGCATCTGTTAGATTGTAAGAGAGAAATACTTGTGAAGTGTTGTTTGAGGTTAACAACCCGATCCAACAGATAACCAAATTTTTAACATCAAAATAATCACCAGAAAAATAACCGAAATAACCGAATCCGAACCAGAACCGAACTTTATAACCGAAATAACCGAAACCGGCGCTCGGTTACGGTTTCGGTTTCAAAAAGTCTAATAACCGAACTGCCGGTTTCGGTTTCGGTAGAACCTAATAACTGAACTGAACCGACATTTGCACACCTCTAACTATAAGCTAACTTGTTTGCTATGTGATCTCATTAATGAACATATAAAACTAATCACTAATCAAATCTACATACGTATGTTACATTTGTTCACATACTTCCTACTTTGGAATCTTTGTAAAGATCATGTAGTTAGTATCATATACTCAATGTCAACAAGATAAGAGAAGGATAACTAACCAAATGGTTGAGTACTTGAACAATTAAAGCTACCAACGATTGTAGATTTCATATTTAAATTAGGGCGCTATACATGAAATGCTGACTTTTTGACTATGAGCTATAGCACATGAGTCTTTGACTTTTTGACCAGCATCTATAGCGACCAGATGTCGTCGCTATATATAATTTCCAAAAAAAATTGTTTTTTTAATTAACGAAAAGAATAAAAAATAAATCAAAAATAAAAAGGTGTCAGAAGGCTATAGCGACGACATTTCGTCGTTACTGGTTACATAATTGCGACGACTGGAATAGCAACAATTTGTCTTAGCGATGGTTTTTGGGCTCTAATGCGACGACATATGTCATCGCTATAGATGAAATTCATTGTAGTGTTTATGTACTAGCTAGGATGGATATATATACTTAATAATTAAAATTATATATATATAAAAATAAATAAATAAACCCATTAACCCTACACTATGATCGAGCCAAGTTAACCCACACCCTTAGGATTTTTTCTAAAATTTAAAGAAAACAAAACGAGAAAAAATCTAAATTCAAGTGTCATGTTATGTCATCTCTTGGTCTTGGGCTGTTTCCCACTATTTCTCTCTCATTGCTCTCCTCATCTTTACTTTTTAGCTTCATTTCAGGCAACCAAGCTGTCTCTTGTTGGAACCTCTGAAACACACACTGTGTAGATCCTCTAAACCCTAATTCTTCATTCACAAATTAAGCATATATATATGGTGAATTAATATATATATGCTTTCATCTCTTCCATTATTTGATTAACTATATATCATGCTACTTCTTCTCAGGTATATATTCTTTAATTGTTATTATTATAATTAAGTTCCCTAAACAGACACTAATTAATTATTTTTTTGTTAATTTGTTGAGTTTTATTTTGGTAATTATTAATTAATTAATTTATGACGCATGTTAATTAGGGTTTAATGATCAAGAAACATCAAAGGCGATGAGTGGCACGGAAAAAGAGAGAACAACGCAGGCTTCTTCACTCACATACAATAACCAACACTTGATTCGTGAGTCTTTCTCCGAGCCCATGGAGCTTGGGTCTGATCCAGATCGGTTTGGCGGATCTGGAGCGTCGGTTACACCCATTTCGGTCGGATCTAGGCTCTTAAAGTCACCAACTCCGGCGGCAAGGTACCGGGAGTGCTTGAAAAACCATGCCGCTAGCATAGGCCGGACTACAACCGATGGTTGCGGTGAGTTCATGCCTTCAGTCAACGACGGAACCCTTGAAGCTTTCAAATGTGCAGCTTGTGGTTGTCACCGGAACTTCCATCGCAAAGAAACCGCCACCGCCGGAAACTTTCTCCAGCTCCCTCCTCCGTTAACCTCCCCTTCACCGTCGTTCAACCACCACCTGCCCAGCTGGGCATCCTCCTTCAACGCTCCTGCAGGTGTTTCTACAAGTAAAGTAACCGGAATTTTTCCTAAAAAATTTGAAAAAAAATAATAATTTTGTTTTGGAATTTGCCATGTTTTTTCGAATCATTTTCTTAGCAAACCATTGAAATTATAGTTTGCTAAATAAACAATCACATTGTTAAAAAAAATCATCAAGATTTTATAGACATTTTTTTAAACTAACACCTATACATATATATATTTTCTAATAAAATCACTCCTCATATATATTTATATATATTATACATTTTAAATAAAATAAAATTGATTATTAACAATGTATTTCGTATGCATTTATACAAACTTAATCATACGAGTGTCTTAGTGTTAAATTATACCATTAATCATAGAGCCATAGAGGTAGAAACTATATAATTTACCACTAAAACACTGCTATAATTAAGTTTGTATAAATGCATACAAAATACATTGTTAATATACTATTTCATTTTATTTAATATGTATGATCTATAAAACTAAACTCATCCAAGTATTTAATTTTATTATTAACTAAGATTACCAGAAATGTTATTCATTTCTATATTATTTCCCACATGCAATGAATCTTAATTACATATAACAAGCCAAACATCTAAACAAACTATTTTTGAGTTAACGTATGAAAGTACTTTTTACTACATTTAACATATATAAAACTTGATATACACATACATGTAAATGATTAATTAAAACGGTCTTCGAGTCATACAAAAAGATGCATGCTTGGTTGCTTATGGATAAATACATCATTATTAGCATCGTACTCGGTATATATTATTATTAGCAAAGTTAAGATTATTGTATTTTATTTTATGATATAATAATTTTTGGTGTAAGTTGTAACATTAGTTAATTTTCTAGATCCAACACTGAATTTCTCCCCGGTACCGAAAATTGCGGTTGGTGGAAGTGGTGGTGCCACCGATTCTTCAAGTGAGGAGCTGCATTTCGCGGTGGGTGGTGCACCGTATGGGGTGGCAAGAAAGAGGTTTAGATCGAAATTTAGTGAAGATCAGAAGGAGAAAATGCTTGAATTTTCAGAAAGAGTAGGGTGGAGGATACCCAGAGAAGATGATCCAGAGGTTCAAAGATTTTGTGAAGTGGTAGGAGTTAAACGACAAGTTCTTAAGGTCTGGATGCATAACAACAAAGCCATTTCTGCTGGGAAGAAACATGTTCAAGATTCCAATGAAACCATTGAATGATTGCACCGTACAATCCAAGTTATGCAGTAGAATGTTGTCATGTTCATTAATGTGTTCTTATTCTTGTTTTTTTTTTTTTCATCTTCGTTTGATAAATTGTTTGGGGAGTTTAATTTGAATATTGCTAAGAATATTTGTTTGATTAATTACATTATTCAAGAGGTAATTTAATTCCTTATTCGAGAATATATATGTTACAAGTATTTATCAAATGTATGATAAATGTATTTTTAGTCATGCATGAGAAATTAATTATAAACCCATAAATAAGATTAAATTGTATGTTATAAAAAATATAAAATTAATTAAATAACAGCATATTTATATATTATTGTGCATGAATTAAAACATGCATATATTAAGCCCCTTGCCCATTATTTCCAAACCTTGTTAATCACGTACAAAGCATAATTGGAAGTTCGTTATATGATTATACGCATGAAATTAATTATCATATGTGTTTTCTGGTTATTCAAAGCTGATGACTTATTTTGACAGGTGTTATACAATTTATATGTACTTTAGTTTATTTTTTGTTCAACTTTGATGAATTAAAAGATAATTGTGCTTCACTTTAGTCATTTGGTAATCTAACACGACTAGCATTTCAACTCAAACAAGCAAAATAATAATATCTTTAATTGCACATGTGTTTTCATGTGTACATAGGACAAATGAAAAGACATTTGGCCATATTATGTAACTTTTTTTACCTTTTTATTTGGTAAGTAGCTAGAGATCAACAAATGAGGGGCAAAAGTTAAAACACTATGATCTTGTATGTGTGTTTTATTTTCTCTTGTAGATAAATAGAAGGAAGTAAAAGATGAATAAATAATTGTGGTATGGAGTTTCTTTAAGATATAAAGGAGTGTTGGATCGGGTTGTTAACTCTAAACAACACTTTGCAAATATTTCTATCTTTCAATCTAACAGATGCGGAAGTTCTGTTAGAAGGATCTCACAAACACTCAAAGGCAAACAAATAATCTTTGAACAGAAGATAAGAACACAAGAACAAATTTCAAGCTCAAAGATATATTTCTCTCAAAGCATTACAAATGTTACAACAAGCAAGCACGCCTAAATGGGTTTACAATGAGAGGTTATATAGCCAAGGCTACAACCGTATACTCGTAGGAATACAAGTTGGGTATACTAGACAATACATAAAGTAAAGCTTATTCTAGTATCTAAAATGTCTTAACAGGCTAATACACTTAATTACAATCATTACAAATATAGACATTGACTTTACAAAAGACTAGCTTTACAAAAGACTAGCTAAATACAAAAGACATTTAATGTTCTTGATCTTCAAGGCTTCAGATGATCTTTTACATTTAATGCAGCTGAGTAGAAGTAAGGTGTTGTGTCTGACTCTCGGTATGTTATCTTTGTTGTAGTCAGACCAGCATGTCTGTTGTCAGCACCTTTTGTACCATAAAAGGTAATCAGCTACAGTCTTTGTCAGAGTGTACTCTTCGGAAGTCTTTGTCTTTGGAAGATGCTGAGGAGAATCTTCGGAAGCCTTTGTTCTTCAGAAGATTTCTGTCTTCGGAAGCTCTGAAGCTTTAAATCCTTTAAGTATTTTCCTTCTGCAGTGGTTTGTCTTGTACAGCCTTCGGTAGGAGTCAGTTACCTTTCGGAAGCAATGTTGCTTCCGAAGAGTAACTCCTTCCTTCCGAAGGTTGTTTGTCTCTGTAGAGTCTGATACTTAGACAAAATAGAAGTTTGGTGAGCATCAGCCTTTATTAGTTTTTACAGTCTCCCCCTAGGCTGATGCTACCAAAACTTCCTATACAATTCTCCTTGTCACCCTCTCTCCCCTCAAAACTTGTGCTCTAGCCTTCACCCATTTGATGGTTATTCTCCCATCTGTTCCATTGTCAGGATTATCAAGAGGGAGTTTCTCAAGATCAAATACAAATGGTGGAGCCAACACCATCAGTTTCATTATATCCAGAACCTTTATTCCTCTATTGACTTTAGTGAGTGTGAACATCTTCAGTTGTGCATTAAAGCTCCACTTCACTATCTGAATGTATGAATGTGTATGCATTAAGGAGCGAATATCCTTTGGATGTTCCTTAGGCTCTGATTGTTCTGGTGTGCCTTTGGTTCTGAGGGATCTGAATCAGGCTCAGAATCAGAGGAGATGTTAGTAGTTCTCTTTCTTCTCCTAGCCATGGTCTTTCTTCTTGTCATTCTTGGTTTGGTTGTGACCATGGCTTGACTCCTCTGTTCTCTGGCCTGTTGGTCTTCTTCATTGGAGCCCACTGCTGCATCTGTTCTTGCAGTGGGCTTTGGGCCTGCATCCTTAGATCTAGGATGCTTTGTCCTCCTCTCATCTGCCTTTGATTGTTTCTCAGGATTAAGGGTCTTTTGATTTATCTTTCTTCGCAGCCTTTTTACCTTTGTTGATCTTAATCACTAAGGAGATTGGCATGTTGTCCATAGAAGGGCAAGATGGAGGAGAGACTGATTCTTCCTTAGGGTTTAGGGTGAACATGTTAGGGAACATTGCCTTTGTAGCCTCCCCACACATGACTTCTTCACCCTCTCTGATTCCTGAACCAGAGAGGGGTATTTCAATTCTAACTCCTCCCCCTGACCCTAAGCCTAAGTTTAGGCTTGTCCTTTGAGCTTGTATCTGCTCCATAGAAGGTAACTCACCTTTGGCAATCTTGGCCTTGATGTCCCTGACATGCATGTCCATGGTTGAGCTCTTCATAGGGCCTAGCTGCCGAGCGTGGAAGCCATACTGTAGGAGGATGGCCTTTATTTTGTCTCTGTAAGTTGTCTCCTTTTGTTTCTTTGTAAGTGTAACCATGGCTTTGGATGCAGCAGCTGCCTGTTCTTGCTGCTGCACCCTGTCCAGCTCGGCAGCCATTTCAGGTACCAACCAGAGTAAGACTTCATCTATATCATACCCCTTCTCCTAGAAAAGAGCAGAAAGTCTGATTAGCTCATCATCCAGGGAAGTGTCTGGTCGGCCCTTCTTCTTTTTGGGAATCCTCTCCTCTAGTTTTGCTTCCTCCTCTGGGGTTAATTTCCTTTTTCCTTTGTCCATTAATTTTGCCCCAGAGGAGATGGATCCTATAGCCTCACCAGCTGGTTCATCGGCAAATAGCTCCTCTGTGGAGGAATCATCAAGAATGACTGGGCCTTCGGAAGCAGCTGCAGCTTCGGAGTTAACCTTAGCATTCACTGCCTCCTCCAGTTGACCAACCAACTTGGGTGATTCCTTAGCAGCATCCACAGAGTGCTCAGGAGTGGAGGAGAGGTCTTCAGCAGCCTTTGTCCCAGAAGGGGACACAGGTTCCATGGAAATAGGTTGTTGTTCTTGCGTGGGTTCCTTCATGGCAACCTGAGCTGCAGTCTCAAAAGGAGACTTAGTCCCAGAAGGGGACTATTGAGTCCCAACAGGGGACTGAGGCTCCATAGAGAGATCTGTTGTGAGCTCTTGCTCAATCTCTATGGCAGCCTCACCATTGGCAGAAGAAGAGGAAGAGGAAGTAGTAGAGTGATGAAAGTAAGTGCTCAAGAATTCATCCCATTCATTAGTCAAGGTGACTATGGATGGGTTGACATCTTGTGCAACTTCCTCTTCTCTTGCTTCTGATCATGACCCTACAGATGGTACCTTCTCCCCCTTTTTGGTAGCATCAAGGGATATAAAGGTAGTGGTACTAGGATCAGGACAAAAGGGAACACAAACAATGGGTGGTCTGCTCCTGAGGTCTAGGATAGTAGCCTCTTTGGCCTGGACCTCAAGCCGCAGGGTAGTAACCTCAGCTTCCAGGAGAGCTACCCTGGCTTGGAGAGTAGAAATGGTGGCCGTCAATTCCTTAGTTGTGGTGCCCTCATCCACTTAAGTGGAATCATTGGGCGATGGAGTCCTGAGCCTTGCTCCCGCACCTCCACCACCAGATGTGGTTTCTTGGCACCCTGGATTCCCCTCATTGAGGAGGGCTTCAAAGAAGGCCTCCCTAGTGTGGGTTGCCACAGTTGAGGTCCTATTGTTGTTACCATTGTCTTAATGATCCTGAGAGGGATCAACAGTAGTGACAGCCTCAACTGTATTGACCCCTTCTGAACTCCTGGGGTCAACCTCTGAAGTGGTAGGCTCTGGGTCAGGGAACCTTGCTTGTAACTGTGTCACCACTCTCATAAGTGTTTGTGTAGTAGGAGAGTGAAAGGATGGGTGGGGGGCATTCCTGGGTGATATGATCCTGGAGACTTGGGAGACAGTCTCTGATCTAGTGGAGCTGCTTCAAAAGAAACAGACTCAAGCATTTGGGTATCCCTTTGGGTATTCTTGGGTATGTATGGTGACATACTCTGAGGGCTTTCAGGCAGGTTGAGGGCAGCCACAGGTTCCAGAGGAAAAACCTGTGGAGTAACTACAGGTGTGGCCTTCACCTTAGGTGGAACAGTGCCCTTGACAGTTCTTTTCACCTTTTTCTTAATGGGTTCGGAAGAAGGGGCCTGAACAGCTGTAGATAACCGTTCAGGGGTTCGGCGGCGTTTGTATGTGATTTTGATGGGATGGGGAACAGTTCTGGAAAGTGTGGGTTCAGCGTCTGTGGGTGCAACAGAGCTTTCACCATCTGGAGTAGGTAACTCCATAGAGTGAAGAAGAGGAGTGAAGTTCCTAGAGAATTGGGCACTCTTCTTCTTCAACTGAACAAAAACTTTTGAAGAGACCAAGGGAACTTTATATGTATTCCCAGTTAGTGAGAGGACAAAACCCAAATCACTACCAAAGATATGCTGCAAAAACCTGGGATACATACAAAATTTCTTTGAAGACGAGATATTGTCTACCAAATTATTGAAAATAAAAGCAGAAAAGTTAAAGAGTTGGTTGGAGACCAAGCCATGAATAGCCGAAGCTAAGTCAGATGGAACTTGATCCCAACCACCTGTCTTATTAGATAGACAATGCAAAAAGGCATGTATGAGATACTTGTAATTATAGGACACTCTACCCTTCAAATAAGTTGTTGTAGGGAGAGGACCTTCGTATCCCATAGACCTAAAGGTCGATGCTACCTCATCCTTTGTGAATGAGACCCTTCCCCCGGCATCACTGAGTTGAAGATGCCGACAGATGGTCTCCGCAATGATAGAGATAGGATGAGCATCAATGGTGGCATGCAAGATCCTACCATTGGGAGTTGAAGAAACGGAACATGAACCCCAAAATTGCTGGTGATGCGACTCATACACCAGGGGTTGAATGGTAAGAGAGAACAAATACATACTCCTTCGAAGGAAAGAGATGATCAGAGCAAAATCAGCGTCATTATCTGCTGATAACTCCGCAAGAAGATTGTGAGTAGGAGTGAATGCAAGAAGAGCCATGGTGATCGAAGAATTTTAGGTTTAGTTTGGAGAGGAAAAGGGATAATCGATTTGAAAAGAAACGTTGAGAGAAGATGGACGAGCGGGAGACCTTTTTATACCTTCGGATGTCAGCATTTAATATAGAGGCACATTAAATTTTGAGATCCGGATGTAAGAAAAAGGTCTTCCGAGAACAGCTGTTTTAAAGTTCAAAATTTGCTAAGTACAAAGTTTCTTCCGAAGGGATTATTCATCGGAAGTAGTTCATAGGACCAAAAATGTTCTTCGGAAGATACTTACTTCCGAAGTATATATAAATATATTATCGGAAGTGTATTTCTGAAGGTTTAGATAAATTTATCAGAAGAATTGTTCTTCAGAAGACATCTTCTTCTGAAGAGTAAGTTCAGAAGATTGAGCTTCCCAAGGTATAATGTATCGGAAGGATAATACTTCAGAAGAGAATTTTTTTTCTGAAGTGTGACTTCTTCCGACATAAAAAGGAAGAATGCTTCCGAAGACTTAAACTATCTTCTGAAGAGTAATTACTCATCAGAAGATAATCTAAGTTTTTCTTCTGAAGAATTGTTCATTTCTTATAAGTTCATTTACTCAAAGTTAATCATGCCAATGGCTGTAATTAAATACATGAAACTTCCTTCATCAAATGCCTTGGTGAAGAGATCAGCCAGATTGTGTTCTGTATCAACTTTGACTAGATGAATTAATTTCTTCTCTGTACAATCTCTGATGAAATGATACCTGATATCAATGTGCTTGGTCTTGGAATGCTTGACAGGATTATTGGTGATGGAGATTGCACTGGAATTGTCTATCTGTATAGGAGTATTGAACATCTCTACTCATCTGATTTTGAATCCATATAACTTGTGCACAGCAGCTAGAGGCAGCTATGTATTCTGCTTCTGCAGTAGAGGTAGAAACACATGACTGTTTCTTGCATTGCCAAGACACAATTCTGGATCCAAGAAATTGACATCCTCCTGATGTGGATTTCTTGCTAATATTGCAACCTCCATAATCACTGTCAGTATAAGCCATGAACTGAAAATCTTCATTTCTAGGATACCATAATCCTAGACCTAGTGCTCCTTTGAGGTATCTAAAAATTCTTTTCACAGCAAGCATGTGTGAAACTTTGGGATTTGCCAGAAATCTTTCACACAAGCAAGTTGCAAACATTATATCAGGCCTGCTTGCTGTGAGATACATCAATGAACCTATCATTTCTCTGTATTGATGTTAATCAACATCCTCCTCCTCAAGGTCAGGGCTAAGAGATGTTGTCTTGGACATTGGAGTACCTAGAGCTTTGCAATCAGTAAGCTCGAATCTTTCAAGAATATCCTTGACATACTTTGATTGACTAATAAAAATTCCTGTAGGAGTTTGTTTCACCTGTAGTCCAAGAAAGAAAGTGAGTTCTCCTATTGAACTCATTTCAAACTTGGACTTCATCAATGATTCAAAGTCCTTGCAGAGAGATTCGTTAGTAGAACCAAAGATAATATCATCAACATATATCTGGACTAGCATGATATGTTCATTGGACTTCTTGAAAAAGAGAGTTTTATCAATTGTTCTTCTCTTGAAGTTGTTAGCCAATAGAAAAGAAGATAAAGCTTCATACCATTTTCTGGGAGCTCGATGCAGCCCATACAGAGCTTTATCAAGCTTACAGACATGATCAGGAAACATTGGATCTTCAAATCTAGGAGGCTGACACACATATACCTCCTTATCAATCCTTCCATATAGAAAGGCACTTTTCACATCCATTTGAAAAACTTTGAAGTTCTTGGCAGCTGCAAAAGCCAAAAATATTCTGATTGCTTCAATTCTTGCAACAGGAGCAAAAACTTCATCATAATCTATGCCTTCTTCATGGGTGTATCCTTGAACCACCAACCTTGCCTTGTTCTTGATGACAACACCTTTGTCATCCTTCTTGTTTCTGAACACCCATTTTGTTCCAATGGCATACTTTCCCTTAGGTAAAGGGCAAATCTTCCAAACTCCCTGCCTTTCAAACTGAAGAAGCTCCTCCTGCATAGCTTCTACCCAACTGTTATCTTTCAGTGCTTCAGCAACTTTCTTTGGTTCTATTTGGGATAGAAAACAAGAAAACAAACAGATTTTTGCTTCATGCATAGAGCTTCTTGTTCTTACCCCTTGTTCAACATTACCAATAATGTTCTCAACTGGATGAGTGTTATGGATGCGAGTTCTTGGAATTACATCCAGCTGAGAAGCTAAATACAAATTGCTTGACTCAAGGTTAGGTAGTACTACCTCAAGCTGGATTTCTGGCAAATCTTGTGGTTTCTAAGATTGGACTGTGATGAGATGGCTTTCTCTAGGAGAAGAAGTTCCCAAAGTGTTAGTTTTAGCTGAAGGACTCTCACTTTCTTCTTGACATACTGGTACTGAAGTAGAATCACTTAAAGGAACAGCATGAGATGTGTTCACTGTTTCAGACTAAGAGACATCATTATGTGCTGAAGTGGATTCTTCCAAGATGTAACATCATTGTATTTCAGGTTGTCCATACATGTGTACGACTGTACTGTTACGACCTGATATAAAAATTATTAATGATAATGAATTATTGATTGTTATTATCACTGGTATACATATTGAGAACATATTATTATACGCGTAAACCAAGGGAAGTTTAGTTGTAACTCAACTAAACAGAACCAGAGAGTTTATCGCTGTTGAATTCACGGATAATGGATTATTGGTTTGGAATAGAAAGGAATTAGGAGTTGGTTGCTGTTTGGTTGCTAAACATAGTCAGGGACACATGGTCATGGTTTATCGAAATAGCGGTGGGACGGTGGCTGGGGCGGTTGCGACTGACCCTACATATGCCCTATACATACGCATATTTCGGTCTATCATGGATGTTTGGTTTAGTGGGTTTTGGATTGGGATTTATAATATTAAAGTTAATAAAATAATGGAAGCCTTGTTATAGATAATTGCGCGATGGTGAGCTTACGAACATAATTTAAACACGAATATTAATTCTGAAATATTAACTTAATAATAAATTCGTGTGGGTGACGATTCATACGAATATAATTGTTAAGAATAATATTCTGAAACGATATTTCATAAATCGTAGATCGAATGATACGAACGTTGTATTCGGAAAGGTGACGATCTTTACGAATACGTACGTAAGTAACGCGTTTCGACGAGATAACGAAATAAAATTTAACGATATTGAATTAATAAATGGAAACCAATAATATTTATTAGGAATCACAGCCTAAAACAAATTCGAACGACCGGTTTTACTAAATGAACAATTTAAATGAATAATTCAACGAAACCATTTTACGAAACAACTATATTTAAATACGATCAGTTTTATGAAAAACGAAATATAATTATTTACATGGTTTATGTTACCAAACCCATTTACGAATAGAACCGAGCATTTAATTATTTTTATCGCGATAAATACGAGACCGAGCACGCGGGGAGATCTCGGGCTATAAAAGCCCACCCTTTCTTCTTTCTCCTCATTTTCACCAACTTCTTTCTCTCTCTAAACACCAAAAACGTCCATACTCTCTCTCTACCTTATCTCTAGTTTATCTAGCTCGTTTCTTGTCGGATTCAAGAGATCTTGGTGTCCACATGTTCGGGTGATCGAGGAGAACAAGAAGATACGAAGAAGACCAGCTGTTGCTCACGATTTGAAGGTAAGAGGCTTATTTTACTTTTCGGTTTTGGGTGAAAACCCTATTTCGAATATGGAAACCGTCTTTGTACATCATCTTTGGGTTTATATGTGGAAATAGGATTAGTAGGAAACCTAGAGAAGCCATGAACACAATCGTAAGTAACCTGAATCGATAGGGAATGATGAGGCTGAGGGGCTGGATCGCGACAGCAGGTGGGGACCGAACCTTCTTGGTCTCACGAACCCTTGTGGGCGGGAACAAGGTGGCCGAACCCTGTAGGGTGGCCGAACCTTGGGAGTGTTATACTTTCAGCCGAGCCCTACACCTGGCGAACCATCATGAGGATCTAGCCGAACCTGTCATCCTAAGCGAACCCTACTCATCTGTCAGCCGAACCTGTATTAGGCCTTGGCTTAACCTGTAAGCCACGAACCATTAAATGGAGGCGAACCGTGGGGATACGAACCTGAGGCTATAACCGACGAACCTTGGGCCGAACCCCCTTAGTTCAGCCGAAGCTTTCCTCTCTTGGACGAACCCATGCACAGCCCACGAACCTAGCAGATTAGTCTGGCCGAACCTTGGCACCTCATAACCCTAACAGGGGCCGAACCTTGGTCATATTGGAAGCCGAACCCTCTTCTCGTGGCCAAACCTATATGGGTAACGAACCAGGGGGATGAAGGTTATACTATGCCGAACCTAGCACTTATAAGACAATAGAAGGCAGCAAACCTAGGGTATAAACTGACTGAAAATGGGCCGAACCCTAACACCATGTCTGGCCGAACCTTAGGTGGTTTAAACCATAAGCAAGCAGCGAACCTTTGGGCTTTTAAACTTAAGGTTTATTGAATTGAGGATAAAGAGAGATAAAGAATTTGAGAAGTAATAAATACTTATGCATGCATGCACAATATTAATGTTGTCATCTTTTCTTAAATAAATATAAACTTGAATTATGAGGTGATAAATAATGAATATTTTAGTAGGCTAATCTAGTGTGATCTCTTAATTTTAAATTGGAATCTTATTAATTTAAATTCACGATGACAACTTAATGTAAAACGTGCAATTGCAAGAATAGATATGGATATGGGTATGACGAGGGTTAACACCTTGGAACATACATAAGAGTTCACAATTTAATTATCATAATTATGTATTTAAGACTAACAAATTTAAATTACATTTTATGATAATCATGAAGAAATCCTTGGGTGTTGCAACTTAAATTGGATTTAAACAAAATAGTAACGAAACACCCAAGGAGTACAACACAAACACATATGGGTATTAATTAGAATAAAACATGCATACTTATGAACAAAAACACACGATAATTACAGGTCATTGAGTTACTTTGATTTCTCTCACGCGAGCGCGCATACTACAAATATACTGAAACTAAGGACTCAGGTGAGTTCTCATAACCTCCCTTTTTAAACTATTTTGTTTTTAAACTCAGAGGTGGAACATGTATACCAATTTTAAATATTATTTTGATAACACATGGGTGATACATGTTTATCAATATGATATTCACATTATGGGATTATCATTGTTTATGGATTATCATTGATTAATATAACTCCGTGTGACATTGTTGTTGACTTCGGTCATCGACAAAGATTACACGTATTGCCACTTGGATTATCACAACTCCATGAGTCGTTACGGTTGACTTCAGTCATCCGCAACGACTGCATGTATTGTCATGTGGTTTGCCACCACTCCATGAAATCATTGTTTTTAACTCCGGTTAATCACATCGATTCCATGTATGGTAACTTATACTAATTGAGAATATTGATGATTGAGAATGGTTGAATGTGTATGTGATTGATTATCTATGATTATTTGAGATATGTGATTGTATGTTTTGTGATTATGTTGGGTTATGTGTGGATTATCTCGCAGGTGCTCATGTGGATTTTCTGTAAAAATTATAAACTTTTACAATCATTTGAAAAATATTTTTAAATATAAAAACTTATGATTACTCACCAACTACTTCGTAGTTGACACTTGATTTTCTACATGTTTCAGGGAATGAGGAGAAGTAGGTAGGGCAGGATAGCTCTACACTTTTGGGGACATCATCACGTAGGATCTTGGACTTAGCTATAATAACTAAAATTCTAGAGATTAGAATTTAGTTAGTTAGCTAAATATTTTGTGTATTTTGATGTAACTAATTCATGATGAACATGATTTTTGTGTAATTAATTTGGTTGATTAATTGATATGTGATGATTTAAATTAGATGCCCACGAGCTTATGAACAATCTACACATCCCTCGTGGCATCCCGACGTTTCCGCCATCTGTCGGGGTGTTACACAAGATTTGTCTTGAAGCTATTGGCAGTTCAACACGAAAATCTTCTTCTCTGGTGGACTTGGAGGAGTCTATGGTAGTTGACTGTGAAGCTGGAACATACTCTTTCACAAGATTAAATGCAGATGTAAAGCTATCAAGATCAAACAACCAATCAGGGCCAGTTCCAGGCTTATTGATAGTATGTTCATTGAACTGAACATTTGCAGACTCTTCAATAATTCTGGAAGCTTTGATGTATACTCTATATGCTTTTGCATGTGAACAGTACCCAACAAACTAGCCCTCTGGTGATATCTCAGCAAACTTGGCTAAATGATCTTTAGTATTCAAGATGGTGCATTGACATCCAAATGGTTTGAGAAATCCAATAAATGGTTTTCTCTTATGCCATACTTCATAAGGAGTCATACCATGTGTCTTAACTACCAATACTCAATTTTGGACATAACAGACAGTGTTGACTGCTTCTGCCCAGAAAGTTATTGGAAGTTTGGCATCAGACAACATGGTCCTTGCAGCCTCAATTAGTGTCTTATTCCTTCTCTCAGCAACACCATTTTGTTGTGGAGTCCTAGGAGCACTAAATTGTCTTATGATACCTTTAGATTCACAAAAAGAATTTAAAACATGATTCTTGAATTCTGTTCCTTGATCTGATCTGATTATTTTTACATGGTGATCACTTTCATTCTCCACCCTAAGTATGAATGACTTTAAGGTCTCAGCAGTTTCATCTTTGGTACTTAAGAAAAATACCCAGGTGTATCGAGAGAAATCATCAGTGACTACCAAGCAATATGATTTTCTACCAAGACTTTTAACACTTGTGGGGCCAAACAAGTCCATATGAAGCAAATGCAGGACTGTTGTGATTGAATTTATCTCTTTGGCATGATGAGATGTTTTGTGATGTTTACCTTTCAAGCATGCAACACATTTATCAACACAGATGAATTCTTTTGCTGGTAAACCAGTTACTAGATTGTTTTTGACAAGTTTATTCATATTTTTAAGGTTTACATGACAAAGTCTCCTATGCCAAAGAGATGATTCATCAAGTGAAGCTTTTGAGACAAAGCAACTTATATTACTAAGTGGTGCAGCTGTGCTCATGTCTAGCATGTACATGTTGTTTCTTCTTGGAGCCCTGAGTAGGATTTGATCATTTGGAACTACAAATCCTGGTTTCAGAACTATGCATTCATGCTCAGTAAACAACATGTTGTGCTTTTGATCACACACGTGTGATACATTCAGTAAATTGTAATTTAGTTCCTTTACAAAATGCACATTCTCAAAGTTTACCTTGCCATTTTGATTGTGCCCCTACCTGTGATATAACCTCCCACTGGATCACTTCCAAACACAACAGACCCTCCAAAGAATTGTTCAAATTTGTGCAGGTGAGTCTTGTTGCCTGTCATGTGCTTGGAACAGCCATTGTCAACTATCCACAAGTTGCTCTTTGATTCCTGCTGTCCCTGCACATGACCAGAAGTGAATTTGTTTCTGATGGGAACCCAAGCCCATGTGGTCTTGGGTTTTCCATTAGCATCATTATAAGTAAATTTATTTGAAATCATCCTAGGTGGAACAGATGATGAGCTTGCTTCTGATAGGATAAGTGGCTGAACATTTGGTTCAGTTGGTTCTTTCTTCTTCCATATTTGCTTGACTTTGGAAGTTGCCGAAAGAGGTTGCTTATTTTGACAGTCATCGGAAGCACTTTTAGTCTTCCCTTCCGATAACTTGTTTTTGCTGATAAGTGGGGCTTTTCTTCCGATGTTCTTCTTCCGAAGGGATAAAATTTCTTTGGTTTGTAGGAAGCCTTCTTTGCATGTGCTTCCGATGCTTTCTTTCCTTCGGAAGCCTTCTTGTTTTGTTTCTTCCGACTATCAGAAGTACTTGTTTCCGATGCTTTCTTGGCTAAGTTTCTTCCTTGTTCTTCCGAAGAAATAGATGACTTACTCCAGCTCTTCTTTCTTCCTCTACCTTGTTTTTCAGAGAACATTGTTCTTTTTGGATAGTAGAAGCAATCAGCAGCAAAGTGACTCTTTTCACCGCACATCAGACACACAGTCTGATTGTTGATGGGTTGTTGATGCTGATTCTTGCTTAAGAAGGTTGAGCTTTGGTTCATAGAAGATGATTGTTTGGATGTTCCAACAGGCTTGGTGGCTGGGTGATTTGCCTGTATCCTTGAAAAACTAGCATTTCTCTCCTTTGATCTACCCCTTTTGGACTTGTCAGATGGACAAGTAACATAGTCATCTGAGGAGGTACTCCCAGTTTGTATCTTCTTAGCTTTGACAAAAATTGATGAATGTTTCTTAGTCTTCTTATTTATTTTCTTACTTTTCAAAGCTGGTTTTTCTGTTTCTAAGTTAATTGGGTTTAGATCAGATAGGTCATCATTTTGAGCCACTTTGTGTATGTCCAACTCATAATCATACACAAGTTTAGTTACTGGTTTACACCTAATCTCCACCATAGGAGTATAGGCAGATGGAGGCTCTACCTTGTTGTAACCCAAACCAGCTCCCATTTTCTTTACCAATTCAGCTGTGTTACTCATTTTGAAAAGTTTTTCATACTTTTCACCTTGGCTTAAAAATTTGTCTCTGTAAGACTCAGCCAATACAAGTTCTGTCTTGGCAGTGGTTAGTCTTTCTAAAAAATTGTTAATTTGACACTGTTTGTTAATGTCTTCATGTTTTAAGCTAGAAATGGTCTTTTCCATTTCTTCAATATTTTCTTTGTAATTTCTTTCATATTCAAAGAAATTTGCCTTGACAACTTGTAATGACTCAAGTTCCTTACAGAGTTGAGAATTTATTCTTTTAAAAACATTTAACTTCTCTAAACATTCAGGTGTGCACATATCATCAGTTACCTTGAATGAAGAAGTTGAGTCATTTGCCATCAGAGCACTGTTGGATATGGAAGCATCTTCAGCTTGGAAGCTCCAATCTGCAAAGTCTTACTCTGCATTGTTAGCACTGTTTGATGAGCTTGATGGTCTTTGATATGGTTTCCCGGAAGTTGATGGCTGAGTGCTAGATGATTTGCACTCTCTGGCAAAATGCCCTAGTTGTTGACAGTTGAAGCATTTGCTTGTCCAGCCCAAACCCAGTCTTCATGTTGTGCTTTTTGAACTGCCTGTCAGTTATTTGCTAGAACTTCTTTGCTCTATAGAAGATCATGGCCATCTGATAATTGATGTCCATCTCCTCAAGGTCATCTGCAGGAATGCGATCTAAGTCTTCCTGGCAAAGGTGAAAGTAATTGGTTTCCTCAGCCATAAAAGCTCCTTGCCCGGATATCTGTGGTGGAGTTGGATTAGAGAAAGAGTTTGAGTATGTGGTTGAAGGAGTTGGTGTTTCAGGGAAGGTGACAATGGGTTGATAACTCTGGTAAGGAGGATTATTGGTGGGTTCATAAAGAGCTGCTGAACCAGAAGGTACATGAGTGGGTTTAGGTTTCTGGGCATCTATTTCCATCTGGTAAGCACTGAGTATACCAAACAGTTCACTAAGTTTTAAAGTTCTTAGATTTTTTGTCCTCCAGATTGCAACAGAATATATGTTCCAAGCTTGTGGAAGTGATCTAAGAAACTTTCTGATCACATCTTGGTTCTCCATTTTGACACCTGCAGCTACTAACTCATCAACAAGCTGAACATACCTGAGATATTGAGAAGTCATCTTCTCATTGTTTTGTTGAGAGAAGTTCTCGAACTTCTATTTCAGCATGTCCTTCTTATTTTCTTTGACATCTTCAGATCATTCATACATTTGTTGTAGAGAGTTCCACAGCTCTTGAGCAGATTTGCATTTCTTGAATGCATGTATGATTGAGTTAGGGATGGCTATCTGGATGAGCCACAAAGCCTTCGAGTCCACCTCCATTCTCTTGTAGTCTTCATCTGAATAGAGAGCTGGATCTTTTGGCACAGGAGCTCCACCGACACCAGCAGCAGGAACAGTTGGGATAAAAGGCCCTTCAAGAACTGACTTCTAGAGTTTGAAGTCCTGATTCCTGATGAATCCCTCCATCCTGACTTTCCATGTGTCATAGTCTTCTGGAGTAAACATCGGTGGCTTGTTGAGAGTACCATTCTCTTTATCATATTTGTTTAGAGCAACCATTTGAACAAACACAGGAGATATGAGTTTTGAAGTAATGAAATTTTAGAAGAAATAGAACTGGTAACTTAAGGATGATTAATCACTTAAGTTCAAGAGCCAAAGCTCTGATACCACTTGTTGGATCGGGTTGTTAACTCTAAACAACACTTTGCAAGTATTTCTATCTTTCAATCTAACAGATGCGAAAGTTCTGTTAGAAGGATCTCACAAACATTCAAAGGCAAACAAATAATCTTTGAACAGAAGATAAGAAAACAAGAACAAATTTCAAGCTCAAAGATATATTTCTCTCAAAGTATTACAAGTGTTACAACAAGCAAGCACGCCTAAACAGGTTTACAATGAGAGGTTATATAGCCAAGGCTACAACCGTATACTCGTAGGAATACAAGTTAGGTATACTAGACAATACATAAAGTAAAGCTTATTCTAGTATCTAAAGTGTCTTAACAGGATAAGACACTTAATTACAATCATTACAAATATAGACATTGACTTTACAAAAGACTAGCTAAATACAAAAGACATTTAATGTTCTTGATCTTCAAGGCTTCGGATGATCTTTTGCATTTAATGCAGCTGAGTAGAAGTAAGGTGTTGTGTCTGACTCTCGATATGTTATCTTTGTTGTAGTCAGACCAGCATGTCTGTTGTCAGCACCTTTTGTACCATAAAGGTAATCAACTACAGTCTTTGTCAGAGTATACTCTTCGGAAGCCTTTGTTCTTCAGAAGCTTTCTGTCTTCGGAAGCTCTGAAACTTTAAATCCTTTAAGTATTTTCCTTACGAAGTGGTTTGTCTTGTACAGCCTTCGGTAGGAGTAAGTTACCTTTCGGAAGCAATGCTGCTTCCGAAGAGTAACTCCTTCCTTCCGAAGGCTGTTTGTCTCTGTAGAGTCTGGTACTTAGACAAAATAGAAGTTTGGAGAGCATCAGTTTTTATTAGTCTTTACAAGGAGGTGTGTTCAAACAATTTGAATAATGCGAATAATTCCGGTCGGATTCGGATTTCTGGTTTTTTGTAAATCAGGTTATTCGGGTATCCGAATAATCCGATTACGAGCCAATAGACCATTATAAATTTTAAGCTATTCGGGTTATTTGAGTTGTTCGGATGTCTTCTTATGAATTATGGAATTTTTTTAAACTTTTTATTATGATAATTTGTGTTCGTTTTTGAAATTTGAACTTTGAAATGTAGATTATGGATCCGAAGTCCAAACTAGTTAATGTTTAATGAGTTGTTTTCCCAAATGAGTGTTGCTGAAAAAATTATTTACTAAAATAATTGATTTGAAAAATATTTACTAAAATGGGTGTTTTTCATTTTTTTCATTATTTTGAATTAATTTATTATATTTTTTTAATTCAATCAACATATTACATCTTTTTGCCAATCAACAATTTAGTTTTTTTATTCTTATAAGTTATAAGAACATTTTTTATTTTATTTTTTTCAACCATAAAAAATGTCTAATAAAATTCAAAAACATAACTAGAATAAGAAAAACAAGCTAAAAAACAATAAAACTTGGCGGTCGCAATATTAAATACAAATTAAAATAAAAATGTTACATGAAATTGACTTAAATTAATGTCAATATTAATTACAAAATCAAAAGTAAAGTCAAAACAACTCGACAAGTTTAGGCATTCGTTTTTTTTTTTTTTTTTTTTTGAAGCCTAAAAAGGCATATGCCTAATATATTCGATTTATTATTTGACATTTTTGATTTTGTAATTAATATTAATAGCATTTCAAATCAACTTTATTTGACGTTTTTATTTTAGTTTGTATTTAATATTGTGACTCTCATAAAAGTTTTTGTTTGTGAAGTTTTTTTATTGCTAGTTTCGTTTTTAAAGTTTCATATACATTTTTTTGTATTTAACATGGTTTGAAAATAGAAATAATTGAATTAAAAAATTATAATAAGTTAGTTAAAAATAAATATATAAATGAAAACAACATTTTATAAAATATTTTTTAAAAGACCTATTTTGATAAATAATTTTTTCACCATCACCCTTTAATTATAAGAAAAAAAACCCTCAATGTTTAATTTCAGGAACCAAAATATAGGAAAATAAATAGTAAAAAAACAGATAACTAGGAAATTTTTATTCAACTTTGTTTAGGTTGTTCGAGTTGTTTGGTTTATTTGAGCTTATCCGAATCATAACCAAATCCTAATTCATATATATTCAGGTCGGATGGAATTTGAACAGTTTGGATCGGGTTCTAAAATAGGCAAAAATTTTCAAATCCGAATAACTCGATAAATAAATCGAATTACTCGTAATCTAACTTGATGAACAACCTAATATGAAGAGTGAATCATTGTCAATTTTGTGTTTTTATTTATTTAAATGTCAGATAGTTAGAAATTATAAATAATTTATCTCTGTTTTTGTTGTGAACAAATGTTAAGATGACTTTTTTATATAAAAAAAAAGATAAAACTATTAAATTTTCAACTATTAATCATTTTCTCTAACTTTAGAAGGGGAAACAGGAAGGGGAAAAAAAAACTAAACAAACATCGTACCCTTTTATCTCAAGAACTTGAAGGAAAAATACTCCTTATTTTCTATACGTTTTTTCACTCATTTCCTTTTTCCCTCCTAATTTTTCCTCTCCAAACTTGATAAAAGAGTACTATTTGGGAGTCATTTCTTACCTTTTTCATGTTATTTCTATTGGTTGTAGTTGATTTATTTTGTATTGTCATTTCATGTTGAGCTGTTCACCATATCTCGGCTCCTAATAATGTGGTGCCTTACCAACTCAAAAAAAAATGTCTAGTTATGTGACAAAATAGCAATTTTAATTATTTCTTGAAAAAATTTTACGTTAAAAAATAATATGAATAAAGTCATTATTTTATCCGGCCAACTGAAATACTATGAAGACCAATGGTTACTAAAACATTTAAAGATGATTAAAACAAAGATACAAGCCTCCCAATAGTCCAAGTAACTTTTGGAAGCTCACATTCTTTTGGAAAAAAAAAAAAAAACAAAAAAGTTTTTGGAAGACTAAACCTTCCAAAAAACTAAATCTTTTTTTCTAAAAGCTTGCGGTTTTGAAGAACATTTTTGGAAGACAAAGCTTTCAAAGAAAATAAAGCTTTTAAGAATCATTTTTCAACTTTGAAAGATAGATTAAGCTTCTGAAAATCTTCTTCTATCGACCAACACAAAGACAAAGCTTATGAGTATGGTTCTTTTGATTAACTATCCCTCTTCCACCAAGTACAATGTCGATGACGACAACAATGGAACAGTGCTACTGACTAGCAGAGAAGAACATGAATTAAGACATTGATCGAATTAATGAAATCTTCTAATCGTTAATTAAGTATTGTTGAATTATATTGTGAAGACTGCACATTTTATTATCCAATATATATTTTAATACTTTCTTACTAATATTGAATATCACATATATAATATAAATAGATTAGTTGATTTTATTAGTTAGTTTATTTCATATTGTTATACTTGCATACTACTGTAACTTGTATAGGCACACTCAAGGTAATCGCATATAAATTGCAAACTTGCATTGCATTTTTGCATCAATTTTTTTCTAAGTGTTTTGCATTGTAAAGTTATTTTCTAAGTGATGTTTAAAAAAAAAACTTGAAAATTAATTCTCGTGTGTTCTTATCTTTCTTGGCATTTTGTTCCCACTTACTCACACACGCTTCACTTACAAAAAACTTGACCGCAAAAAATTAACAGTTCTTTCATTATTGTTATTTACTTAAACATAAATCACTTTTTAGTTAGTTATTATGATTTTACCAATCGATCCAAACACAAGCATTCTATTTTTTTATTTACATTTAATTTTTATAATTAACTTATTATCTAGTTATTAATAATTTAAATTCTAATATCAAATCAATAAATTAGATAACTAAAGTTAATAAATATGATATAATATACTTGAATTTTATATAAGAAGAAGTGTTTGATAAGTTTATATGCTTAAACTAAAAAATAAATAAATTTTATTACGTATTTTTAACAAATTTATGTAATGAAAATTTAATAAGTTTTAAAAGTATATATGTGTGTATATATATATATATAATGTATATTAAAAGCGTAGTTTATTAGTTTTATAAATTAAGGTTAACAATTTAAAAAAAAAAAACATAATTTTGTATATATAATATATATGTTATTCTATAAATTTATTACAATTCTACATAAAATATAATAAAAGAAAGAAATGAAATGATATCGGGTGTAAATAATAATAACCTTCGACACAAACCATGGCAATATCCTCACTCATCAAGGAGGCCTCCTTTAATAGCCACCCAAAATTAAAAGAGGATTCATCTCCTTATGTTATGAGGTCGGTGAACAAACATAAAAAAAAAAATTATCAAAGTTTAATTATTAGTAAATTAATTTAATTAAATTATTGAAAAATATGGTCTGCCGCACCATAAAATGTTCAGAATTATTTGAAAGTCTTTTCGTCGGTATTTTGTCTCAAATTTAGCGACAAAAAAAATTATCGGAAAGTTATTAGTAAATTAATTTAATTAAATTTTTGAAAAATGTGGTTTGCCAGAAAATGTTCGGAATTATTTGAAAGTCTTTTCGTCGGTATTTTGCCTCAAATTTAGCGACAAACAACTTTTGGCAATTTTGTAGAAATAGTTGTCGCAAGTTTGTCGGATAGATTTTTCCTACGAGGTTTTTCCGGCACTTGTTTTGTCCGTATTTTGTCGCTATAGACCATTTCCGACAAATATTCTACGAATTTGTTTGTCGGAAAAGTTTCTGTTTTTTTGGTAGTGTTTAAATATATATATATATATATAATATAGAAAATCCATGCAACACCCAAGGTTTTATTACAGTGACATGCATAAGCGGAATTCATAGATAATAAAATCTAAAGTGATATATGTTGTAGTGGTTAATCTGTTTTTATTTTTTTATTAATTCAATTTAATAGGAGATCAAGAGAGTTAAAATTCTATTTGGTTAATCTGTTTTTCTTTTTGTTATATATAATTCAATTTAATAGGAGATCAAGAGAGTTCAATTTATGTTTTCTTCCTTTTTTTATTTCCTTAGAATGTTGTGTTTATTCTTTTAAATTCAAATTTTAATTAAATTGGTTAAAATTATTATTATATGTATTCTAATATCTTATTTTAATTATTAATAATTTAAGTTCCTCACTAATTTTTAAATCAGCTTTATTTTGATTTAGTTTTAATTGGTTTTCATTCATGAGGTTTAGTCGGTTTAATCGATCATTTGATTAATTCTTGTCAGGACCTAAGGTTAAAACTTTTAACCATTTTAGCTAACGCTGTTCCTTTTTGCTAGGGGTGTTCAAATGGTTCGGTTTGCGGTTTAAACGGTTTATTCGGTTCGTTTTAAACGGTTTTGCGTTTTTTTAATCCAACAGTAAACCGAACCGAACCGAACCGTATTCAGGATAATGTAAACCGAATCGAATTCAACCGTATTCAAATCAGTTCGGATTCAGTTGATAACCGAACAACCCGAATTAAACCGATTTCAACCGTACTCTTATAAATGAGTTTTCTTTTCAAAATTTCTTTTGCTGTTTCTAAACTATTTGCATTCCAAAATCCATATAGTGACATTAACGCAAATTAACCATCTGCATAACACACATTTACAGCCAAATTGGTTACAACATATTTAAAATTTCATACATGTTCTTTTGCCTAAGAAAATAGCTGCTACAAAAGAGCTAAAATCACAATCAAAACCCTTGAAATTTCTTATGAGGGCTAATCATGAGCGGCCTACTGGAACAGAGACGTTAGTGACTGCCAGCTGGATGAAGAGGAACGATCGGGTCGGATGTCGATGCGGATGGGGGTGAGGGTTGCCAACTGGATTACGAGGAACAACTGCCATAGGGGAGATCGGTTTCATGCCTTCATCTTCGAGGGGGGATGGGGATGAGAGGGACGAGGTTCGGGCTTCGTCTTCATGGGTGCCGGCTGGAAGCCTGGAATGCTCGATGTGAAGAAGGGAAGAAACTAGGGCTCAAGCACATGGAAATGCGTAGTTACAGAAAACGTGTAGTTTTTTCCTAGTTTTTTCCAAACAGGTGTAGTTGAAAAAAAATAATTACCAAAAAGGTGTAGTTGAATACTAATTTACCAAAATAGGTGTTTTTCTTTATTATTGTTTTTCTTTTTTGATTAGTTAAAATTAATAAAATAAAGAAAAACACTCATTTTAGTAAATAAGTTTTAAACAACACCTATTTGGTAAATATTTTTCTCAATTACACCTATTTGGTAAAAAACTCTGGAAAATGGGTTGCTCGGCTGGAATCCCGATTATGAAAGGAATTAGGGGATTAGGGCTAGTTTCATGAGAGTGTCAAAATAAATAAATAAAAATAGTATATTTAAATTTTAATTTGGTTTAAACGGTTTAAACCGAATAAACCGAATTCAAAAAAGTTTTAGAACCGTAAACCGACCCGAAAACCGAATTCACAATACGGTTACAGTTTAGAACCGAACCGAATTCCAAATTCGATTCGGTTTATTTTGATTACGGTTTGGATAACGGTTTTAAACGATTTTCGGTTATTTTGAACACCCTTACTTTTTGCAAATCACGTACCCCACCTAAGGACATTTTCGTCCATTTGTAAAAAATAAATAAATGTGAGAGCGACCCCCTTTCTTCAGGAAATAAATAAAGAATCATGAGATTTTGCAGTCTTTTGTTTGTCCTTTGTTTTATTAAATCTTTTTAATTTTAATAACTTGTAACATTTATTAATTTCTTTAATAAATATGTATAGTGTCATTTGTTTTTACTTTTTTTTTAAGTTTTGAAATAATTTTATTAAGAACCTAAGTTGTTTTCATATAAACTATTTTTTGGTCGCGTAAGCATATTTGACATTGTGACACATACTTATAAATTAAATTTAGTATAAAATATAAACACAACTAGACCAAGTATAAAATATTAACACAACTAGATCACACGTACAACTACCCGATGCTTGTGATTTTTTTATAATTGTATAAACTTACTTACGTGGTAAGCTCTCGGGATCCCCAATATCCGACCAACATGAAGGAACAGATAAAGCGCGACTGCAAGCAACTATCATATATTTTAATTTTCTAACAAAATGTTATTATAATAACATTTTATTAAATTTTTAAAAGTTTTATGTAAAAAGCACAAATTAAATATATTGGAGGATATCTAGGGATGGGAAGATGGGTATATATCCATTATTAGTGATGGTTATGGATGAGATGGAAAATACTGATGTGGCATTGGATGAGGATTGAGAGAGAATGCCAGGGATGAGAGATATATAAAACCACACAATATTATTTATACATTACGAAACTTTAGACTACATATCATGATACTTGTCATTCATTTTCTGCAATTTTAAACTCCATTTCCAAGTTAAATTGCAATGAAAATTCGACAAAATCAGTAATATAACCATAAAAATGTACACTTATATATCTATATATATATATATATATATATATATATATATATATAATCCACCTCTTTCTTCCTATAAGTTTCCTTTTGCATGAGCTCTACCTTTATGTAACCATGTTATTGTTGTAATAGCTGTCCATAGCTTCATTGTAGTTTTAGATTCTTACAAGCCTGTAGACAATTTAAAAGTTGAGTTACAAAACATATGAATTTCCTAGCTTATAGATAGTTAATTTACAAGCTTTATACAATGACCACAAGCTAGCTCACATGATCAAGACATACTTTATGACATGGTATAGTACTTAACTTTGTAAGAATTCAGAGTAGGTGAATACGTTTTATATAAAAAGATATTTTGTTTACTAATTGAAAAACTTCTAGGTTGTAAGACAAAATATACGTAAAAAGAGTAAGAGATTAAATTTGTCGTGAATATAAATAAACTAAAAAGAATTTTGTGAGTCAAACAACTTTTTTCCTTTTTAATTTCTTGATTCTCTTTAATTGTTTGATTATAAATTTTATTAATGATAATTTAGAAAGTAGAATATGAACATATTTGTACATATATTTAAGATTTATATCATGTGTTAACAATTTTATAGATAACTAGTGGACCTAGAAGACACATTGTCGGTTGTCCTATGCATCTGACAAATCTTGTTTTGTGTTATGGCAAACTAATTTTCAAAAAACCTTTTGATGAAAATTAAAAAAGATACACATATGCTCACAAAACAATTAAAATAATATTACTATATACAGAACACTAACAAACACATAATTGGGCACGTTTAAAGAGACATGCAACAAAAAACAACGCAAAACCTTAAAAAGGAAAATCATCAAAATAGTCACTTTGATTAATCAAGGTGGCATTTTAGCCATCTATTTTCAATTTTTCTACGATTTTCGGCCAATCAGAAAGCGACATTTGAAAAATATCGTTGGCGGAGATATTACATGGGGATAATATCGTTGATGTGTATCACCATTGCCTAGTTAGCCATATAATATCGCTGATCTGTACAACTATCGCATAGTCAGATATATTATATAAAATAATATCGCCCGAAAAAATCTTTTTTTATTAAATCCACGTCAGCGATATCTTATGTGATAATATCGCTGACTGGGCGATATTATAACGGTCAAAGGTTATTTTCGTTATTTTTTTGGGTCAATGGCTATTTTGACAAAATATGGGGGTCAAATGACTATTTTGGTGATATTCCTTAAAAAAAAAATTATACCGTTTGACTCGGTTTTAAACACAAGCTAGTTTCAAATACTATTTGCATTTTTTTTGTGATATATGGTTCTCTCCAAAAATACAACTTTTCGTGTTTTGTTTACATAGATAGTATGTAAACTATATGTATTAGCAGTGAAGTCTTAGAGCAAGTGTGTGATGTGCGATCGCATAGGGCCCATTTTTTCAGAGTGCCATAATTTTTTTAAAAATGTTTGTATATATTATACATATTAATTTATTTTACAACAAACACATATAATTTACATTCCAATTTTTTAAAAATATTTAACCAGTTACGAATTTTATAAAACTAAAAGAAAAATTTTCCTTAAACATTTGACCTAATAACTCATTACTATTATAATTGAGGTCAAAAAAACAAATTTGCTCACTTCATATTTAGTTATAAACTAATTACAACACACGCACACATAGAAGTCCATTTTTAGTATTCACACAGAGCACCTAATCTTTCAGAGACGGTCATGTGTATTAATTGTACCATCTTGCAGCCGACCTTTTATTTTTATTTATTTATTAACTAGCTTAGAAAACCCGTGTATTACACGGGTTGAATACTAATAAATATCAAATAATTAAAAAAATTATATTTAGAGTAAGATATAATTTAGTTATTTTTTATTAACTTCTAATAAATTAGTAAATTACTGAAATAAAAAAAATATATTTTTTTATATTTAGTTACGTAATCTAATTACAAAAAGTTAATAATATTTGTTAGGAGAGAGAAGCGGGAAAACTATTTTCAGATTTAATCAGACACGTGTAACCTAAAAATACTTCTTTATTAGAAAAGGAAGATTTTTTTTTTGGGGGGGGGGGGGGGGGGGGAGGGGGGGGTAAGTGGGGATAGCTGCCTAAATTTATAGTCAGGTCCATGAAGAAATGTAACAATTATAAGCTCAAGAGTAATAAAAAAGGGTAGTACGTGGAATGTGATATGCTTATAAAATATTTTGTCCATCATGTGACCACCCTACCTATAACACATGCAGTTGAAGTATACTTTTAAGAATTGATCTGCATGCGACCAAAACCAAGTAGACTTGCATGAGCTAGTTTTCAGGTGGTTTCTATTTTAGTCGTGTATATATATATATATATATATATATATATATATATATATATATATATATATATATAAAAGACCTCTTAATTACAATAAAAAGAAATAATAAATAAAATACAATCATAAATTAATATGCACATAAAAATATTGTTCTTCATGTGTATCATGATTATATCAACGTAATTGTTTAGTTATATGTTGTAACATCCTAACTCCATAGTTACTCACACATAATTAAACGGTTGTGGATTCAAATACTATAAAGTACCTCCTCCTTTGTCTTATAGGTACAGTGTTTGAATCAATCGAGAACATTTTCTTTAGTCTGGATCATACGTGTGCGTGTGTGTATAATCTGGCTAGGTGGTGTTGTTCAAATATATAAAAAAAATGGAAATATAAATAATAATAATTAAAATGAAACTACTGGCCTGTGTTCATTAGCAAATCCAGGGCGATTACTTCCATTAATATCCCTATAATTAGGTAAAGGCACTTGATCTGATTCAATTTGCATAATATCCCTCACAAGGATATCATAATGTCTCTTCACCTCCTCAACAGATTTTCCACCAACAGCTTTAGCAATGTTATGCCACCTGTCAGGACTGTCTTTGTTGTAATAAGCTAAGGCATCTTCAAATTGCTTGTTTTGTCTTGGTGTCCATGAGCTACGTGATGATGTCATTGAGCTTGTTGACATTTATATAAATATATAAAACTAAAGTTAAAATGTTGAGATTAAAGAAAAGATCAAATGGTAGAAAGTAATGCCTCTTTTAGAGGAAAGACTGAAGTAATTAAAGAGGATGGTATGCATTAGATTGCCATGCTTCCTCCCTTTAAATAAGAAGAGAAAGATGCAAGGTGTGGCAAGTTGGAGGATAACAAGCCCATGGATTTAGAACCGAGCGGGAATATCTTGATTTTCTATATGAAAGATCTTGGGTTTAAATTTTTATCATAGTAAGACAAGGAGTGTTAGGTCCTGTGTTTGAATATGACCTGAAACATTAAACAAATAAGACGGTTGAAATATTTTCGATCACTAACATATAATAATGATAGACCAAATGTCATTCAAAACAAAAATAGGAGGATAACAATTAATTTTATCCTAAATTTGAAAAGATTGGTAATTAATTAACAAACCATATTGGGGATGGTTCAAACAAAAAAAAAATCTTTATTTGCGAGAAAACATAGAAACTAATCACAATTTTATCAATTAATTTCATTTTTCGTTTTTCGTTCTTTGTTTTACATTTTATTTTATTATAATGTTATATTTGTTAACAAAAATAAAAAATAAAAAAATATATTTAACTCATGTTATTACATATACGTAACTCATTAATTACATATATGTAACTTTATAGGTTACATATACGTAACTTCGTGATCTATATATTTTTATTAAAAAAAAATTATTACATTTTTAACCTAATAATAAAAAATCATGAATTTTTTTATTAAATTGATTGGTTAGTAGAAGTTTTCTCCAAAGTAAGGAGTTTTCTTTTGAACCCTCCCATACATATACATATATATATATTCTTGAAAAACTTCTTCTTGATTATTATAAAATTATCGATTAATTCATCATCAAATGGCTTTGTTATCGCACTTATTAATTAGTTATTACCTTACCTTAGAACTGACAAAACAGATATTTGATAAGATATGATAAAACTTGTTTAACAAAAAGTACACTATGTAATTTTATAAATTTTTTTAAGTAATAAAAATTTTGAGACTAGCTAGACTTCATCATTTATCTTTTTGTTGCATAAAATATTGAACTATCAAGCTTATATTACCAAACCAAATGTCAAAAAAGTCATTTTCAAGTTTTATATTTGCATTCGTCACATCGTCTCTTACCTGTAAAACACGATAAGACACGTTTTAACAGCCTTACCTTACCTAGTATTCGATCCCTGAATCAAGACCTACACATTAAGATAGAAGGTAGACGCATTTGCAGCATGGATTTTGGCACTGTAAATTTTATGCTTAAATGTTTTGCGGTTTTTAGTTTGTTAGATATATACCATTGTTATATACATATCAAGTCGCAAATCTAGAATTTTAAACAATCATTTAACTAATGCACCAAAACTGGATGTGATTTTCCTCAACTTGGTTAACATTATTTGTTGTTGGTCAAACTTGAAGCAACTCGATCAGACTAGCTAACTAGATCCAACTCAGTTAAATTGAATTTTAGTTGTTTTTTTTATCGTGTTGATGTTTTTCATTAATTATTGTTGGATTTTAGCTGTTTTTCATGTAGATTCCCAGCTTGTAAGACAAGAATTAAATGATTATTATGTTTATAATATTGAATAATGAATATTAATTTTTAAAGTATCTTTTTATTTGAATATGTATCCATTTTATTTATAATAATATTTACTTTTTGTGTTACCTTGTATGCCTATTGCGACGACTCTTCTTCGCTATAGATTAATTTAAATATTTTTTTTTATTTTCTTTTTATATATCATCAAGATAAAAATCGAATTAACAAGGTAAAAAAAACATTTTGGTCTATTGCGACGACTCGTCGTCGCTATAGAGTTTTCATCAGGCGCCAAAAGATTGGTCAAAGCCCGCCATTTTTGAGTTTGATCTATTTTGACGACTCGTCGTCTCTACATCTTAAAAAGTCAAAAAAAAACCCTGGAAAGCCTAGAGGCAACCTGTCTTCGTTATGGATAGATTTATAGGAACGACATTGTGTCGTCCCTATAAGTGTAGTCGCCCTAGACCTTTTTCCTTGTAGTTCTGTGGCGACACGTCGCTAATGGTTTTTGCACAAGAAGAATCTCGGCCTATATGTCTACGATTGTTGACGGTTGGATTTTCAAGAGGTCAGATTCGTGTATGTGTCGCCGCTATTAATTGTGTAGTTGTATAGAACCAATTTCTTGTAGTGTAAAAAATAATTCTTTTATAAATTATTACGTTCAAGGACAACCTAAGGACCCCCGCCTAAGCCAAGTGCTCGTAAGTCATAATCGATCAATCTAGCTAGCAACATCTAGCAATTCCCCAATCATGTACCTATCAGTTAGTGACATTTGATATCTTTGTAATGAAAGTTTTTCTCAATAAATGTGTTTTACAATTTCCCTTAAATGGTTTTCTATCGTTTTCCCAAAGTCCAAGCATCATATTATTCTTACATTTTAGATATCTACTAATTGATGCCATTTTAAGAGAGGTTATTATTATATATGCTCTAATGATAATGATATATGGGGACAAAATTTATACCTTCTAACAAAAAAAAGAAACCATTTTGGCTACCTAAAAAAATAAGAATTTAGAGGATAATAAAGCTTGTATTGAAGAATTATTGTTGTCACAAATAAGGTAAAATAGAAAGAGATGGTGGCCTGAACTGGACAACTTGCTGAGAGGTCATATGCTTCAAGATCATCCCTGGCCATTATGCAAATGGAGGGACCTGCATATGGGTGATATGAAGGTTAAGAATCTAAATAAAATACTCCAAATTCTTTTGATATTGTAGAATCCTTATCATCTCAAGGGATTTTAGGTATAAAATTTTCCTATAAGGCTATGTGTAGTAGGACATAAGAATCTAGATGACAGGGTGTCGTACCTTGGTGGCGCCCAACACCCCATTACAAGGGCAGCGTGAGGGGCAATGTGTGAGATCGGCCATGGCTAAAAAATGGGCATCCCTCCAACGGTCACTTGACCAGTATTTAAAAAAACAAATGCTATATAATCAACCAATCTCTACCAAAAATTCATCATTTTTCTCTCTAAAAAATCAATACTATAAACAATCATATCTCTACAAAAAAAATCACCATCTCCTCTATAAAACCTTTTACAATCCACTAAAATGAGTTAAGAGGAAGAAATAACGAAATCATCATCATCGAATTCGGATAAAAAATAAAAAATTAAATACTAAAATTGAAAATATAAAATAAAAATTAATGATTATATTAGAGTGAGTAGGTGTGATGATTACACATGTGTATATAAATAGAGAGATTGAAATATGGAAATATTTGTTTATGTGTTATGTGTTACCTACGTAGAGTAAAAATGTGGTGATGGTTACACATAGTATAAGTGAAAATACGGTGTGGAGTGGAAGCAATTAAAATAGAAAATAATGGTCTTCAAGGGGTCATTTTGGTTGTAAGTTGATTTAAGAGTAGGTTATGATGTAGGTTCAGAACTTGTCAAAGGCATGTTGTGATGCATATTTAGAAGTTAGAACAATAGGATTACACGAATGTGTGTGTTTACCGTTCTATAAAAAATAATCATAGGGAATTCGTATATCACTGAATACAGAAACCATTGCGTCAAACCCATCTTTATAATAAAAAAATATCTCGTTCTTGATTAAGCTCTCTTTTTACGCACAGGATGTGCACGGGCTGGCTTTTTTTACGATCTAATGAACATAGTCTTATCTTATATATTTGTGTAAGAGATTGTTTTTTCACGGTTTCAACATATGACCTAAAGATCATAAAAATTGTCTTTATATTTATAAATAAAATTAAAGTTGGTCATATGTTACTTTTACATAGTATTCTTAAACTAATAATGTTCTTGTCTCTCAAATAATGCATCTCTCATATTAAATAATAATATTAAATATATATTGTATACTTAATATATTTTTTAGTTAAAAAAATTCCTTAATAGATTAAACAATCTAATATTAAAAAACACAAATTATAAAAAAATTATAAAATATGAATTTTGTAGAAGAACCAAATTTTTAAAGAATACTATATTTTTATAACCGTTTTTTAAAAAGAATAACAAAATTATTATAAAAAAATTAATAAAAAAATAATTTAAAAATCAAAGTTTTAAACAACGAGACATTTCTTAAAAAACTTTGATTTTTAAATTATTTTTTAATTAAAATTTTTGGCATATTTTTTCAAAAACAATTTTTTAAACAGAATGTTTAAAAAACAAAATTTTCAACACCAAAAGTCAAAAAATAATATTATTTTTTTATCCTTGAAGTTATTTACTTACACATAATTTTTATAATATTTTATTAAAAAACATGGTTTTATGCTTTGTAAATTTTTATTACTAACTATTTAATATTTTTTTATTATTCAACTCATGTAATATACGGGCTATTAGTCTAAATTTTTGTAAAAATGACATTTTTTAAAATAGTTTTTTTCACGGAATGTCTAAAAAAGATTTTCAAAAAGAGAAAGTTCAAAAAATGCTATATTTGTTTTATTACTTCAATTATTTATACGTGATTTTAATCATATTTTATCTCAGAATATTGTTTTGTAATTTGTAAGTCTTTTTTTTTAACCATTTAATATTTTATTTATTTAACACATATAATACATGTATACAATCTTTTATTTTTGTAAAAAATGTTATTGTTTCAAAAACGAACTTTTTAAAACAAAATGTTTTATAAAAAACTTTCTTTGTTCAAAAGAATGATATTTATTTTATTAATTTAAAATATTAACTTATACGTTTTTTCAATCATATTTTATATACAAAAAAAACTTTATTATTTCTAAATTTTAATTACTGACATTATTATTATTATTTAACATTTATAATAAATAGATACTAATTATTTTCTAAAAAATAAAAAAAGGTATTACATATTAAAAACTGAAATTGACTTCTTAAAAAACACCTAAATTATTTAGTATTGGGTCAGCTTTTTATGAAAAATACTTTTGCACTATGACCCAGTGGTCCATGCAAACCTTGGATTTACTAATCTGCTTGTGTCCATATAAAATATGTTCCTGAAGCTTTTTAGTTTTGTAACACAAGGAACCTGCAAACAGTGACTTGTCATGGGCTGAAAGATTCCCTCACCACTACTACTCACTATATTTGAAACCCAAAATTATTAAAAAAAATATATAAATATATTTTTATATCCTTTGAACCACACTAAAATGGAATTTAAGAAAAAGGGTTTCTAAAGATTGAAGTGACATTGGTAAAAAGATTACTTTCCCCAAAGATAAGGAAACAGACAGCATAAGTAATAGACACCAACCAATGAGAATTCCTCTCTGATCAAGAGTTGCTAAATCTACTTCCACTGGTTGTAGATTGGTATATAATTTCTTTCAAGAGTGTTATAACTTTGTTATAAAGTTCTTTATTCTATGTGATGAGATATTTATCTTCTTTTCAATTGCCTACTTGTTTTTAGATTATTATTTCTTGGATTAGATTCTACACATTTGATGATTCTTGTGAACTCTTCAAATTTGTTACCTTACCCGACTCAACTTGTTTAGCTGGCACATATATGTAATTCATTTTTTTTAAACAGCAACAACCGAGCATAACGTCGTGGCATATGCATCACGCCAGCAGGCATTGGAAGACCCCTTCCTCAAGGGAGCGATAGCCCGTTTTACCAGGCGCCACCCTCGGAAGAGCTGCATCTGACGCGCAGAAACCAGCTTATTTTGCTGTAAACACTGTGCCCTCATCGGTTCAGAACCCGAGATTAAACTCAAGATTCCTCCACATTGAAATGTGAGTCTTCTACCACTAGAACAACTTTATCTGAATATATGTAATTCACTTGACACTTCCCATTAAAATATCTAAAATATTTGAACATTTGTGTATGTTATATTATGCACTACACTTGGGAAGTTATTACACCACCAATTGACTTATTGTCTTCATATTAATAAAGGGATAGAACCGCGTATCACATACGCTTGCATTTCTCTGCATAACGATTAGAAATGTTTGTAGCGTTTATTTTGTAAAAGGGTTAAAAAGGCCATCAATGTAGAGGTGAAAAATAAATGGTCCTTAGAGCAAAACTGTGACCGGTTCTGGTTTCTTCCTGGGGATATTATAGTTGACCTGGTTCGTACTCAAAAAAATCCGCCTTCAAATTATTTTTATAATAGTTTCTACTGGTAATAGGTTACTACATAGACCCAAAAAAATCGGTTCCTACATGATTTTTTATTGTTACTTTTTTAGATGATAAACTAGTTGTTAGAAATGGTTATATGACCGAGTTTTTTAATTTTTGACCTTTTATTGGCCCCAAAACTTAGTATGATTACATTTTTGATGAATTTGTTGATTACTTACCTGACATGAAACCGAACGCAAAAAACACAATAAAAATGCTCTCATTTTATATATCTACTATTGTAAATTATTACTATGACTCATCTACAATTATATAGAGTCTACGACTGTTCGGGTTGTTTCTCATAATGGAAACATTGAAGTTTAGTAGAATTGGGATTTGGTTAAATGAATAATTCAACTCTAACAACTTAATTGTTACAAGTTTTATAACCATCTTTTCTTTGCGAAAGAGTCAAACACTACATTGACAAAACACATTGAAAATATTGCAATCTGAATAAAGTAAATCTAAAGTCCGAATAAACATACTAGGTAATGACGATGGAATATTTATGCGCAATGTAAATAAGGTTTGAGACCAAATGACAAAGTTCATGATCCAAGAAGCATTTTTGTCTGGCACTTCAACAACAGCAGTTGACAAACATTATTCTAAAGACGTTTTCATCTCCTTATACACACAAATCAAACTACACTTTATTGTTATTAAAATTGCAGGAAAACGAATAAAATGTTTTAATTAAATATTTCCAAAATTTGCGAACTGGTGTGAACTTAACTAATAATGTTTGATTGACTCCACATGATTTACCATAAGTATACCTTTGTGTCACTGCTCATTTGATAATCTCAATTCGTGACAAATAATAAAACGTACAGTTGTGCTTGAACTATTTTTGACATATATATTTTGTAAGTTTTATATAATAGTTTTTCTAGTGTTGTTTGAGCCTCACTGTTTAAGAAAGAGTGTTGTGGGAAAATTATATATATCACCAAATTTTTTTAATATTTTCCAAATCTCAACTATAAATTACAGGAGGTTTACTATCCTATAAGCTGTTTACTACTTAAATTACATTTAATGACTTTAATTAAAATAAAATATATTGAAAAATATTTTCTAAACATACCACCAATTTTTACCAGTGTCATCACTTTAAACTTGTTTCTAAATTATAAGAGTTGAAGGCGCAATTGACAAAATTAATGATAGTTTGTCTTTGTATGAAGATCCAATTTTTACAACCGAAATGAAACTTGTTTTTTAATAATTTGCAGTTAATTTATGAATTTTATTTCATAAATATAGCAACAACACAAGTACACAGCCGTCAATGACATCAGGGTCTGGTAACTCATCGATTAGGGACCCAAAGCTAATTTATTAAACATTATTCGAAATTTTAAGACTAAACAGAGAAACATCTCGTAAAGAGCTCGCTAGGTGTAGTGAAACGGATTTTATATCCACCATGAATGTTGAAGACTTTAACAATTTTGATATTTTGACTTAACAGAAAGAAAAGAAATCCTAATTTCTTATTATATTTGTTATAGCCAATGATTTACTAACCGTCCGACCTTTTACGGTATCTTCATATATGTATTTACTATTACGAGCAAGATTTTATCAATACAGATAACAAGACTCAATGTGAAGTCATTGGAGATGTACATATACCTAAAGGATCACTTAGACGCAATTAACTATATAAAAACAAGCCTCAAAGACAAAATATTATTTGAAACCCAAGTACAAAATAAAGAGGTGAATGACGAGTTATCTTTAGGCATATCCAATGAAGAATTAGCCTTCAATGCATTGTTTCATTTGCAAATGCCTTCAATGCATTGTTTCATTTGCAAATGTAAACAGAAAAATTTAGTTTATTTAGAAAATTTGTTTCTTTTGTTTGTACAATTAAATATATATAAAAAATGACTTTTATGTTTATCACATTTATTTTTAAAAAAATAATAAAAACTGTCCAGCTTGGTTTCCGAACCCAACCGGAAGGCCGGAACCAATTCTAAAAAAAATCCGGTTTGTGCGACATTACATCAATGTCACTGGTCTTGTATTTTAGTAAAATGCAAGTCTTCTATTATGGTCGTATTACAATTCATAGTTGATAACGTTTGGTAATGCTTTTTTTTGAACGGCAATTTGGATCACTGACGGGCCATAGATCCACCCGATCATATCCACACCCAATAGGAGGAAACCCACCATAACAGACCCACCCGATCATATCCACACTCAATTCTTAGTAGATAACGTTTGGTAATACTAACCGACAAAAACATGGAACAAACTGTGGTTAAAGGCAGAGAAGTGTTGGATTGGTGATGAACTATGGTCAAAATAGGTTAAATTCTCATAGAACAAAGAATCAAGAGATAAGGTTTAGGTGGGTATTTTCCTAAAGATAAGGAAACATAAACCTAAGGTGTAGGCCCAACAAACAAAAATTCTATAAACATCTTGTCATGGCCTATTGCCAAAACTATTTTTAGATACTTTTAACACAATCAATCCTGTTTGAAGCATCCTAAATATGGAGGTGTTTTGGTAAGTTTCAAAGATTTTATTTCTTATATGAGAACAAGTACTTTGAAAGCATGAAACTGGAGAATAAGACCATTGCAACAATGGTTATTTGGTTCTAACCTCTTAAGAAACTACCTAAACTAAAAACCCGAGATAATTCAATACAACAATCAGGATTGGCTTATTATACATAAATAAGGACCAAGCAGGCTTACATGATTGCAAACGCAATTAGCAAGATGGGGCGCCAAGATTTGAGGCGAGACGTAACAGGTCACTGAAAATACCGCCAGCTGTCACTTCAGCTCCGGCTCCCGGACCACGAACGATTAAAGGTTGTTTATTGTATCTTTCTGTTGTAAAAGAAATGATATTATCAGAACCTGAAAGCTGAGCAAATGGGTGCTGTTTTTTGTATCTTCGCAACTCCACAACTCCCTTCTGGTTTGTAACATCTACAACCCCAACATATCTTAGAACCTGAAAATATAAGAAGTGTTAGATGACATAATACTCATATTTCAAATATATACACCAGACGAATAAGCCCATCAACATGCACAACTAAAATTCAAGAGAACTAGAATTGGCAGGATGAATGGGTCAGGCAATGGGTTAAAACATTTTAGTGTAGGTCGTAACAGGTCAGGCAGGTAGGTTTGACTATCGCACAATATTTCATCTGGGTTTTCTTCCAGAAAACATTTTTTTTTTTAATATTTAGAGAGCAAATTTAAATTATAAAAGATCCCAAGTAGAAGTTGCTCACTTCTCCGGCATCCTCTGCAGCTTGCCGCTTGGTAGCTATATCTGAGTCAAAAGATGGTAGCTGCTGCATAAAATCATCCACTGATGCAGTTTCCTAAAATTTACAAACAGAAGTTATATTTGAATCGACAAATATAAAATAAGAAATGTAAGTATCTAATCTGCAGTTGTAGACGCACATAATAATCCTATCTTTGCATGTGCTCATGCATGTCCATGCGTTTGTATCAATACATTTACATTATTCTTCATAATGTGTATCAATACATTCACAATATTTTTCATAATGTTATGGCATAGTTTATAATTTAAGCAGAATAGCTAATGAACTATAACCAAAGTATTTTGACATTTTTTGCTTTTGATCATATTATTCATGATTTTTCTATAAAAAAATAAAATAAAATTCATAGACTTGGTTAATATACAACATTTGTACAAAAAAATGATCATATTTCTTACCTTTAATGGGTCTGGAACAAGGCTTTGGACAGGGATATCTGAAAGTTCAAGTTTTAAACCACATTCTCTAGCAAGAATTATCACCTGCAATATTGTTACAAAAATATAACACCAAATATGGAGCGATAAAAGTATAGCAGGTATTTGCATATTCATGGCTACCTTTGTAAAAGATATAAATTACATGTCTTTAAATACAAGCAAAAAAGAACAATACAAATTACTGCCTGTGAACTGCTAACAATTTTATTAATATCTTACTATTTTCATTTGGAAATACCTTTCTGGCTACATCTGTTCCAGCAAGATCATCCCTAGGGTCTGGTTCAGTGTAACCAGCTGCTTTTGCCTCCATCACTACATCACTGAATGATCGCATGTCAACAAAACTGTTGAATATATAACTCAATGTCCCACTGCAAAGCCAAAAGAGTAATGTTACAAGACCAAATCAACCCATTTTATCAGTTTCAAAATTTTAAACCTCAGCACTTTACAGCAAGTACGGGGTCGTTTGGTTGGGTCTGAACCATTAAGTGCTGAATGGTTAAGACGTCTGAATGGTTAAGAGGGTCTGAATGATTAAGAGGGTCTGAATCATTAGTGTTTGGTTGCACATCTGAATCTGAATGAAATTAAAATTAAAAAAAAAAAACTTTTTTTTTCAAAACCCTAAAAATCCATAATCGTCGACCTCACACTTCATCGCCGCCTCACCATCTCGTCGTCACCTCCACCACCCGCCGCCGCCGCCGCCTCCGCCTCCACCACCCGTCGTAGCCTCCACCACCGCCGCCTATCGTCGACCTCAGCACCTCATCACAACCGCCATCGTCATCGCCATTCAGCCATCGTAGCCCTCAGTTTCGGAAGCGACCTCACGAGCCGTGGAAGACCATAAGCGGCAGCAGCAAGCGCGACGGCGGCAGCAGCGGTGGGCGGAGGTTGACGATCAAGTGGCTGTGACGGATGTAGCAGCTCCGCCGGTATGGAGAGATGGCCGGAATAGGAGAGATGGCCGTGAAGTTGGAGACCGAGGTGTGGGCATGCCTTCTATCCCCCATTCAGACGTGCTTTTTTTTGCGAAACAAACGGTCTGAATCTGAACATTCATATTCAGACCCATTCAGACCTATTAAGATCCAACCAAACAGCCCCTACAACTCCTGACTAACATATAAAGTTTTATATAAAAACAACCAAAAGTTAAACTAATCCACAAACTCACAAAGAAAAACCAATTATATTATTGTATCCACTAAGAAGAGATTTTTGCCAGAGAAAAGTAAGAACCAACAGAAGTTTGATATGTGTCATGCTAAAAATATGGAAACAAAAATCAAGTACAAAAAACAAAATCCAGTACAAAAAAAATCTAGTACAAAAATCAAAAATCTAGTACAAAAAAATAAAATTCCAGTACAAAAAAATAAAAATGTAGTCAAAAACAAAAATCCAGTACAAAAAACACAAAAATGCAGTACAAAAAAAATAGTACAAAAAAAAAAGCAGAACATAAAAAGAATCTAATACAAAAAAAAATAAAAATATAGTACAAAAAATAAGATGTTATACCTAAATTATTATGCCACATGCCAAAATCCTATTACTTCTTACTCTTTTTAGGCAAGAAATCTCTTCTTATTTGATCTTTCTCCTATATTAATATATTCCACATCAGAATACATTTATAATAGAGGATAATAAACATAAAAAAAAAACTTATTATATTCCAAACATTCTTCTTCTACATTTTATTTTAACTAACACTATTAAGAATTTATAAGCAGCTAGCAATTATGTGTTCCGAAATGACCACCCGTATATTTGGCTAGTCTGCATATTTACATAATCATTAATCAGTCAATGAACTTTATGCATCTTCATAATCACTCTTTAAAAAACCTTAAGAAAATGTTGAGTGTAGCAGTAATTTTTGTGTATCTCGCATTAGATTTACTCTTAATTTCCTAAGAAATACTAGATTTGATTTTTTACAAATGAGCAAAATGGCCGCTTGATTAACCTGAAAATTCCTTCAATTTTTATAATTTTATCCCCAGTTTGAAGAAGATCTCTTAAAGTATGCATGATTGGTAGACCAGCTCCAACGGTAGCTTCATAAAAGTAATGAGTAAATGATTGCCTTTGAAGAGCTCTCAACCTCAAATACTACAGCATATATAAGGCTCCATCAAGAACTAGAAACAATTTGAATAAGTTGTGCTTCAGTTGCAGATTCCATCAAATGTGTTACCTTGTCAAGCGGTCCAGAATTTGCTTTCTTATTTGGGGTAATCACATGAATTCCTGTGTGTAACCAGTCATGGTAGTGGTCTGCAACATCAGTGCTTGATGTACAATCTACTAATACTGCATTAGGAATAAAATGATTCTTGTGGACATGATGAACAAACTTTTCCAGATCAGCCTTTTCTCCTTTCTCCTTATGAAGTTCTTCCCATTTAGAAAGATCAATACCCCTACAACATGTAAAAAAATACTATCAAAGGGTATATTTGACTTTTACCAACAATGTATATCACTCTTTTAGTGTTTTCTTGTACAGTTGTACCCTGACTAGCATTAATGTTTTGTTCATTGTATGCAACTATGTGATCTTAAGGTTTTGTGGTGATTGAAGGAAAAAGATTGCTACCAAGTTTGAATAAAGCTGTTCACAAAACATCTTGGGAACAATTATATGACTATGTTTTGTTGTTCTTAATATGACAAGACACATTTTATTAGTTATGAAACAGTTGACTCCCAGGACCAGCAGCTATTTGATTTGATATTTCTATGCATAATGATTTAGAAATAAGATATAAGAAAATATAAAACATGAAACTTACGTGTCACTCAGCAGCATTTTTTTCGACCCGATGATACCCATAACACGTAAATCAGTTTTAGACTTTTCCTTCAGGACTGCTGCCTATAATAGAAACATGTTAATGTATTCAGAAAAAAATTAAAATGTAACCTGTGGCCATGTATCAAAAACGAAGTAGAGCTTTGTTTCGATGGAAGCAAACTAATTAAGTAGCAAAAAAATTAAAAAAAGAAAAAACATAAATGGAAATTATACCTGATCCCTAAGCTGATTTAGTAAAGTGGCACCAATCAACCCAGGCCCAATTATGCCCACTGCTATTGATGTTTTAGAAAGATAGAATCTTGAATGGACTGCTCTTAGGGCCCTTACACAATCTTCCCTTTTGACTACTACTGTGATGTTGTACTCTGAACATCCTTGTGCTATAGCTCGGACATTAATATTAGCCTGCATTACAAGAAAGTTGCATAAATCATAACTAAAATAGAAAAAACAAATTGTTTATGATGTCCGTACAGAAAAGCAGTAGATGTAGCAGTAAGGAGTTGATAGTATAATATTTTATCATACAAAGTTTCAAACCATAATATATGTATGACAAATTAAGGTGTACATAACTTACCTGTGCCAATGCGTTAAAAAGTGTGGCACTAACACCTGGAGTGCTAGCCATTTTCTGGCCAACTGCTGCAAGAATGCTACAGTTTGGGATTACTGCAACCTGGAAACAACAAAAAAATAAAACAAAATGTTATTTGAGATGAATTAGTCCAGATTGCGTCCCACAGTTTAAATTGCTAAACAGACTGAACACTTATGGAGACCAATATAAGTCCTTAATCAGGCATCATGAGCCATGTGTCTCATTGGAAGCAGCCTCTTTATTCCAGAGGGATAGATGTAAGGCATGTCTTCATCTTACTCTCCTCAGACCCCACCTTAGCTTTGTTGATAGTGAGATGATGATAATGATACAATAATATGGTGGATAACTGGATACACCCCCATCTTACAATTTTATACCAAATCATACTAATAAAATAAATCCACAAATACAGCACATTACATATATATATACAAAAGGCAAATGTCATCATTGCCTGTGTATATTAAAACTAATTAAATAATAATAATTATATAATATTAATATTAATTAAATAATAACAATAATTAATAATAATAATTAAATAATAAATGATGTAAACTTTAGTAAAAATATACGGAGACAGTATTTTTTAATAATTATAATTAAATGATTAGAATACTTAAATAATAATAATTATCTAATACAAATACTAATTAAATAGTAATAGCAACAATTAATAATAATAAGTAAATACTATATAATGTAATTTTGAATCAAGAATACCGGTGGGCAAACAATATTTGTTTTTTTGTCAGCATCGTTCGTATTTTTTTATGCTAGATTTTACGAAAGCAAAAGTTTTTCTTATTGTTTTAGTTCTACAACTTTTAACAATACGCGTTTATGTTTGTGTTCATATTCCTTCGGAGTGACACTTGCTTTTGTGATGGTTTTATTGTTTCAAGACATTTTGACAACCATTACGACGGCTACACTATAGGGTTTACGTCAGGCTGACAACCGTTGTGACGTTTTTTATATTTGTGTTTTGATATACGGTATCGTATATGTGTTCTGATATTCAGAATCGTAGTGGAATTCCGACCGCAACGCATGGGTGAACCCACTAGTTTGCTACAATTTGTAATGATGTACGAAGTAGATTGTATAGAACTTACTTTTGTAAAAAGCACCAAGAAAACTTTCATCATACAAACCGAAAAAACTCAAGAGCGGTATATCAGTTCGTGTAAATAAATGTGTGTGCCTGTGTGGATATAGTTGATTTTTTATTTTATTTTGTGAAGGATTTGAGTCAAAGCTCGTCACCTGAGAAAGACGTCCAGCACTTAAAGCTTGACGAAATCTAGTCTCCAATGCCTTTGCAACCACTTTCACTTCCTTCTCAGGCACAGCAAAACACACAGAATGTTCACTACTAGCCTGCATTTACACCACACTTAACATAACGACTAAATCATTACGTGATTTAAAACAGTATAGGTACATACCTGAGAAATCATGATGACATTAGCTCCAACATCTTTAACAGCACCAAAAATGTCACTTGCTGTACCCGGAACACCAGCCATTCCAGTTCTGAGACAGCATTTACATAAACGCAAATTACACAAAAAAAAAGGTCGAAGAGGATAAAGTGACCTGAAGATGGCACCATATGCAAGAAAACGTACCCCTCAACATTTACAAGGGCCAAGTTGTCTATGGTTGCAAAGCCTTTTACGTAAGTTACCAAGTTATCTTTTTCTTCAACTTCAATGGCAGGTGTCCTGCAAATTTTTGTTCCAGGTGCAGAGAGGTTGAAAATATTTCTTATAACAATGGGAATATCATACTGCATCACTGGAATGATAGTTCGAGGATGTAAAACATTTGCCCCAAAATATGACTGCATTAAGCACTTTTAATTAGTTACAAACAAAATTAAGAAACTTCAAGGCATAAACAAAAAGAATGTATGAGTTTACCATTTCCCATGCCTCTTGATAAGATAAGGTATTCAGTACAACTGCCTCACTTACTGCAAAACGAATAGTTATGCTCAGAATACATTCCAAACACATATCAAGAGATTTTAAAATTAGAAAAGAATTATGTTAATTATCTCCTAAATGTTAAAACTAACCTTTTCTAGGATCTGCACTATACACTCCATCAACATCTGTCCAAATCGTCACTTGACGGGCCCTGAACAAAGCACCCATGATTGCAGCAGAGAAATCGCTCCCATCCCTTTTTAAAGTTGTAGGTATATTTTGAGGGGTGCTAGCTATAAAACCAGTAGCAACAACTACCTTAGAAGGATTTTTCACGAGCCAATTGTCAAGTCTATGCTCTGAATCCTCATAATCAGGATCAACTTGATTAGAACCAGCAGGTGTCACAATCAAGACATCCCTTGTGTCCATCCAGGTACAGTCTATCCCACCCTGATAATTATAAAATGAAATTTAAAAAACTAAAATAAGCTCAATTCACTCATATTTAAAGTATATTCAGCATCAAGATAATTACTTTTCTAAGGACAGCTGACAATATCTGAGCTGACCATAACTCTCCATGTCCCGCAACAAAAGCTGAAAAAGATTCTGTACCATGTCCCGCTGAACATGAAGACATAATCGTTATTACTCAAACTTATAGAAGCAGTAAACACACGAGTGATCAGAAAAGAAAAACAAAAGGGATAAACACCTATATATATTGCACGTAGCATTGCTTTTAGGTTGTTGATATCACGAGTGAGAATAGACAAGAAACTTGCAAGTTCATCCCCATCAAGTAGGTTAACTGCAGTCAACTTGTGTTTTTCATATACAGCATCAAGTGCCGATTCATATGAATCATCTCGTGACTGTGCTTTCTCGATAAGATCGTACATCATATCTGTAACTTTTGACATTGCAGAAACAACGACCAGCTTTCTTTCAGAATTGTCTTCCATAACAATATTGGCAACATTTTGGATTCTTTGGGCAGTTCCCACACATGTGCCACCAAATTTATGGATTGACCAGGTGTCACCTTTGACTATCGGAGACTTCACAGGCACTTCAGTTGTTAAAACATCTGAAAAATTGATAAAGGCAGACAGAATATGCATAAAAAAGAATACTTCACCCATATGGTGGTATGATAGAATAATTTGCATACTAGAAAACTGAAATGGTGAGAAAAGACTTGGATTTAGACCTGTTGTAACTGAAGCAGAAACTTTGAAATTGAAGTTGCAGGGCTCTCTTTTTCTCAAATCAGAAGGTAGCCCTATTCTGTATATTGAAAGTGACATGCATAACTTTAGAGCTTCAACAATTTAACAGGGGTTCAAAAGTAAGTGAAAATCAAGGTGCGTACAGATTAGCGGGACACTCGAAACAAGGAACACCTACAGAGATAGTTATTTGGTTACAAAGTCATAACTGAAATCTTACTTGTAAATCAAAGCACGTTGAAGGAGAGACGATGCACTGGATAAGCAAATCCTAGACTTTGTCTCTGCAGTCGCATCATGCGCTGCTAATTGAGAGTACAGTCTCGGAAGATACAATGATGCAATTGGAGTCAATAATGCCATCCTATCTTAACCCTTAACAACAAAACAGAAAGAACAGAGTGTGCAAATGAATCAGTAATCTGTTAATCACCAGTCATTCTAATTTAAATTAGAAGAAAAAACAATTTCAGGCAGGATCTCTGCTTAATACCTCTATTTTTAAGTGTAATCTGTTTCATATGCGTTCTAGCACCAGTCCAAATGCATCGAACAAATTGAAATGCAAATCTTAATAAACACTAAACCAACGGTAATCATACAATACATTGAGCACTTCAATGCTTTATATCATAACAGAAACAAACAAAAACTAACAAATCCTAATGATTTTGAGATAAATTCGCAGGAGATTATGTATGATTAAGATTTGTAAAACTGACGAAGCACTAGTCGGAATGCACTTACAGCTGCCGGAAAACAAGTTCAGCGAGGGGACGACGGCGAGAGACAGTGGCGAATGGGCGCCGGTTGATGCTGTATTAAACCCTACCAACGTCCAATTATTATTATAGCAGTCTTTTTCTTGCAATAAATTAGGGGTTTAGAAATGTATATTAACAGGGACCAGATTGTGTTTTGTTCAATCCCACACCACAAGTTCTTCTGCTATGAATACGAGTTTAAAATGAAGGGGCGTTTAATGAAAAGGGTAATTCGGGTAAGCTATTGTAGGTTTCGATTACTTGATATTTAAAGTGTTCCGAAATAAATTCTGTTACGATACATATCAATGCATGACATATCAATATGCATGTATATGTTACGATTTCGAATATCAAGAATGAAACCATGATATATCAATATGCGTGTATAAAAACACATCATAATAGTTGTCACTTCGTCATAAAACATAAAAGACATCTGTCGTAAATATTTTATTATTTATTGAAATAATATTGTTATTCATTTTGTTAACATTTAATAATAGTAACAAATTAAAAACGCTCTAAAACTCGTCTCACACAATGTAATTCAATCTAAAAAAGGTTGACTCATATCGTTTTGTCGATATGAATACTTGGTCATGATATAAGTAATAGTATCACGAATATCAAAAGGTAGACCTAAAAATTAGTTGCAATGGTTGTCAATCCGTCCAAAAAATAAACCAGAGCCATATATGTGTTTATATTTGAAAACAATACATATTTATATAGTTATTGATGTTATTAAATTGGTTCACATGAAAAAAAAAATGGTATATAACTAAATTGTTCATATAGTACAAAATAATAGAGAAAATAATATATTGTTGTTTAATTTTAAAAAATATAATTATTATTAATAAAAAAGAATAAACAAGCTATTATTTAAGGGTCCTAATATTTATACACCACCCCCATCTTTTATACACCATACTTAGGTCAAATCAATCACATCATACCCACATAACTTTTATTCTTACATATTTTTTAAATATTTTTTAATATTAAAAAATACAAAAGATTGTGTTATTCATACACTGGTGTACCAATATCCCTACCCTTATTTAATATAGTTATTAATTAAGAGAGACAGAAAAATAAAAGTAAAAAACTTAACACTTGTTCAATGTTATTTTCATATATAACTATAAACCTTTTGTAAATATGTTGAAAAGTTTAGTGTAATAAGAGACAAAATATATCAATTCAGCATGAGATGACTCCCATTATTTTATTTGCGGTTTCGTTTAAGTTTTAAGTGCTTGTAAAAAGGAAAATATGAGCGTGACGTTTAAATTTAAATTGGCATTACCCCTTAGTCCACCTATGGATGTTCGATTGTTCGGATGTCACAATACACTTTTGTTGTGGGTTTTATTTAAAAAATAAATCTTTGCAATAATTACCTATTGATTTTGTACTAATAATTTATAATTTCGTGAAATTATATCGTTGATTTTAGTTGTTTGTAAAAGGGTAAAAACAAGTTATTCTTAAAATGAATGATTGTTGAATTTTCTGTTAAATAGATATAATATGGTTAAAATACTCCCTCACTGAAAAAGAAAGTCTACCGAACCCATTCCGCCAGTCACCCTTTATCCTCCATCCTTACAAACATCAGTCTCATCGTCTCTAACCCACTCCCATCTAAATATAAAGCTTGTTCATGAGTCGAACTAAATCGAACCAGAAGCTAGCACAGACTCGGTTCGGATTTAAATCGAGCTTGGCTCAAATTGTAAACCGATCCTGGAATCTTAGCTCGGACTCAGCTCGTTTTTTGTTCGGTTTTACATAATTTAGATTTTATAATTAGGGTCTATGACTTAGAGTTCTAGATCACATTTTCTTTTATTTTCTTATTGTTTTTTTAACATAATTAAGAATATGACACCAAAGTATATTTATTATTAAAAGTAAAATTTATATTTCTATACTTTTATATTTTGGTATGGCATGTTGTACAAACGAGCTGAGCTACAAGCGAGCTGCGGGCCAAACCAACCTTGGCTCGAACTTAGCTTGGTTACAAAACTAGTCAGCTCGGTTCAGCTTGGTCAGAAACAAGCTTTATCCGAGCGGAGCTTTTTCGAAACGAGCTACAGGCCGAATCTGAGTCTTGGGTTTTTTGGACAACGCTACCCACCCTCCCACCTATTGCTACATCATTACCCACCGTTTACTACCAAAACCCACCAACAGCTCCACCTTCCCTTCCCCTCACTGTACGTCATACAATCCTCCTTCACCTCAACCCTCACATACCATCATTATTGGTTGAATGTAGGGGTGTTCACGATTCGGTTTTTACGGATTTTGAGTGAAACCATAAAACAAACCGTTAATAACGGTTTTTGATTAAAAAAACCAAAACCGAAGCGTTTAAAATAAAAACCGAACCAAACTGAACCGCTAATAACGGTTTGGTCCGGTTTGGTTTACGGTTTGGGTATTTTAGGTTTAGGTTTTTTGACTCGTTATAAATAAAAACCAAACTATTTTACAATTTGAGACGAACTACTTATATTGTGATCTCAAAGTTAACTTTTTTGTTAAATGACGACTAAATCATCAATGTTATATATATATATATATATATATATATATCTCTAATATGTGTTTATACATACATACATACATATATATCATTGTCCGGTCCGGTTTTTAATGACCGGTTTTTAGTGAAAACCGTAAATCAAACCGTTCACTACGGTTTCAAACTTTTGAAACCGACCCAAATGTTTTGTGAAAAGACCGACCGTGAGACCAAACCGATGACCGGTCTGGGCAGTTTCGCGGGTTGAAACCAAACCGTGAACACCCTTAGTTGAATGAATTGTTGATAGGTGATAGGAGATTGATGGTTGGTACTATTATTAAACTTTTATAAAAATGTTTTGATAAACATATAAAAGTTTAGTTAAAGTAAATATTTTTTAAAAATTTTTATTTATTTTGCGTTATACACATATGCTATTTTAGACAAATTTGTCTTAACTTAAGTTTTTAAAGTTTTGAGTAAGCCTATTACCTATGTATTATATATTATTTGATTTTTCTTTAATAAATTTTGTTTGTGAACTTAAAAAAATAATTTGCTATGTTTTATTTGTATATATGTGATTATATATTTGAGTTATTCTAGGTTTCAATTGTCGAAGTATATCTAGGAAGATATCTCATGGTGCATGCTTTTCTCGAATGATATTTTGTTAGTAGCGACAACGAAAGAAGACCTAAATGTGAGACTAGAAGAGTAAAACGTGGCCACGGTGCATAAAGGTTTGCGTATAAGCCGCTCTAAAATTGAATACATTTGTTCTAACTTCATTGAGGCTAATGAAGAGATTAAAAACTAGGTGACTATTAGAGGCTAAGAGATGTCAAAAACAACAAAGTCAAGTATCTCGAATCCTTCGTATAGAGCAATGAGGAAATTGATTTTATAAAAGTGTTGGTTGATTGATTTGAATAAAGTGATTAATACACCATGGATCGAGATTCCAACATTTTAATAAAAAAAAATGAAAACGCTTGATGTTAGGACATATTGTTGTCTAGCACAAATATTATAAAAAAAAAAAAAAAAAAGTGAGAGAGAGAGAGAGAGAGAATGATTTTTTGTAATTACTAGCTAGATAACATGGTCGTGTTTTTGCCTAAATAATAGTAGTTTTCAAACTATATGAGGCTTAGATTTTTTGTCTTTATAGTCTGCTTACGAAAACCATTAAATCCTCTAAATTGCCAACAAACGACCACGAAACGACAATTGCATTATTGGAAAATCAAGCTACCAAAAAATCAAAAGACCATGATTAGAAAAACAAAACAAAACCACAAATCATTAATTACTGGTTAAAACTAAAACCAAAGCTCAGATAAACAAAAATAAAATAAAGACGGACACACGTGTCATGGTTGCAAATCATTTGTCTTGCTAAGTTGTGGATCATCAAAATGTCACTCAAAATACAACCAAACCACAAGATATCATCATCATAGCCAACAATCCCGAAGAAGAAGAAGACATGAACCAAAAGGGTAGCTGGAAAAAGGAAGCCAAACAAGTTTTACGTATGAACTGATATAATTTGGTCGAGTGTAGATAATCGGCTTAGTGATTATCTTGGATAAGTAAGATATAAATATAATGTACTTAGTGTGTATTGTTTTAATTAAAAGAATAGTATTGTGTTTTACAATTATTACATACATGATAATATGTAATAGTTGTAAAAGCTAATAGTTGTTTTATTAAAAGGTTGAAAAGAGTTCAAATTATTAAAGAAGAATTTAAAATAAACATGATGTCACAAAACTTTGGCTCGATATGTAGCATGATCATCATGATTTTTACCCATCAATCAAAATACCTTCTTAAAATCTTGGAGCATTTTAATAGGGACAAAGCTCATCCTTTAAATACATTTAGTGATATTCAATTGAGGTGGTAATATCACCCAAATCAAAACAAATATGTTAGTTTGGGTGAACAAATTTTAACAATGACTAATAACATATTTGATAAGAAAATCAATAAAATTATCCTAATGGACAATTTGTTTAGTTCAAACATATTATGAGTTAAACCAAATTGATGTTTTCTAAAACAATCTATTTTGACCCAAACTGATTTTGCTTAAAATATATTATAACATGTATTCATCCTGACCCAAACGTATTTTAACATGTTATCCAACCGACGTATTGTTAGATATTTTAGTGCAATTGGATTAATTTTATCGACCATTGCGAATATGAAATTCATTAAACAAGTTGGGTGTGGGGTACACACTTGTTTAATATTTTATGATTAAATGGGGGTTCCAAGGAGGCAACGCCCCCGGATAGCGGGGTCCAAGTGGCTATGTTAAAAAGTCAATTGAAAATTTGATTTTACGAATTTTAACTTAAAATTCGTTTTATAAGTTTAGTGGCAAAATTGGGAATAAGGAAAATTGAAAACTGTCTGGAGGCAGTTTTTTCCAAGTCTGCATATATCCAAGAAATTATGATCGATCAAATTCTCTAGTTCATTCAAACATATATACGATTCATACTTGTTCTTGATTTTGCGAATTTAATTTTATCCTATCAAACATTTAGGTGAACCACAAATAGTTTGATCTGAAAGTGTTCTCCACAACTTTCAATTCATCCGATGATTTAATTCTTTCGTAACCTAGAATATTATCTACACGTTTTTTGTCAGGCTTGATATTCAATTGGTTGATATTAAAAATAACTCTCATCCTATCAAAGAAACATAGATCTTCGGTCCAAAAGTAGTGTAGCTACGTGCACGTTGTGCATTAATGTTTATTGTAATTGGACACAACTAAAGATATCATTATTTTAAATATATTGGCATATAGAGTTGTGTCCAACAATGTGACGTTAGAATGAGTTAAGAAAATGTTTGTTACTCTTAGGTATGAAGATACGAGTTAATATTTTTCTAAAATATCAAAACAAGTTAAGTTATTTTTGTAAATTTTGTAATATAGTTCAACATCTTGTGGTATATGTTTACGCGATGATGCAATTGAAGTCCAAGTTGTTCAACATATATAATTGCACATCAAGGGATTATATGGCAACTCATAGAATATAAAAGTTTTAATCTAACTTTTCATAAAATTAACACATGTCATCGTAACCATACATATTAAAATGATTTGAAGTGTATACTAGTTGTCCATTTTTTTCATTTTTTCTTTCACCAAGTGTTGTTCAATTAGGTTTTATAACTATTATTTTTAATGAAACAATATAACTTATTTAAAAGTATCAAGCAAAGACCTAGCTAAGGTTTTGTCACACTCATTTCCATGTAAAGTTTTAATGAGATAACGTCTTTAAGCATATTAAGTTGATAACTAAACGAGAGTGTTATAAATTAGTATAGATAATAGGTTTGTTTCACAAGTTTTATTCCATGTGTATTATCATTGCTAGCTTATTGACATCCATATTTACTACATTGAGTTGTATAAAAATAAACAATACAGACAATCACTGATAAAATAAATAAATAAATATATAAATAACGTAAAATTTTTAATTTTTAAAAGGGAAAAAAAGTGAATTTACAAATCTCTAGACGCTTATTTAATTTAAAATACAAGATTGTATGTGCTTTTTATGTATCTAAAAAATAATTCGTAAATATGTAAATGTTTGTAGTAAATACATGTTATGATAAAGATTGAGTATTAGATATAATAATAAAAAAAAGACAAACGAAAGCTTATCATGTAAATTATTTCCATTTAAAAAAAATCACACACATTAAATAAGATTTGCAATTTTGGAAATTCTGAATTTTATAAGTTTGTATTAAATTAAGCCTGTCAAAATAGGCAGGTTGGGTAACGGTTCATAATGGATGCGGGTTAGAACGAGTTTTAAGCAAAATTAGTGTGGGTCAAAATGGATTGTTTTCAAAATACATAAATTTTTTTAAGTCAAAATGTGTTGTAACTAAATAAATAAGTTTATATTAAACTAAGCCTGACAAAATAGGCAGGTTGGGTACAGTTGGGTAACGGGTCAGGATGGGTGCGTGTTAGAACGAGTTTAAGCAAAATCAATGTGGGTCAAAATGGATTTTTTTTAAAAAACATCAATTTGTTTTAAGTACTCAAAATATGTTGTAACTAAACAAATAGTTCATTATGATAATTTTTAGTGATTTTGTTATCAAATATATTATTAATCATTTATAAACGTTTGAATTCATTGCATTCAAATATTTTTTAGGTTACTCATCTTGACCCGAATTGTGATAAAGAGTTACTCATTTTAACCCATTTTTAGGTTACTTATCTTGACCCGAATTGTATTCAACATAGATTCACAAACTTTTGGAATTATAATAGTTTCTTTACACAAGTAATATAATTAATTGTGTGGTTTGGAAGCAAATATTTTTTTTGTTAAGAACTTAGAATCTTACAGGACTAATAATTTTTGACATATTTATTACATGATTAAACCAGTTTTAATAAAAAATATACTATATAATTTTATACTTTGTAAAAATCATAATTAAATTATAAGAGTCCCTTGTTACCCAATCAGAAAGCGTAGGTTTTAACTCCTTAATTACATTAATTAAACTTTAATTCTTAATTAGTTTCTTTATATTATTAAAAATATTTTATTTTTTTCGATGCTTATCATTCTAAAATGTCACATATAACAAAAATGTAATATTAAATTGATATTTGCAATTGTAATACAATACGTACCAAACATATTGCATCATTGTATTCTACTTCGTATATAATATATATCACGATATTCGTTATAATTGAACATTATGGTTCTACACATAAATACACATACTAAGGTATCAAAGTTTCTTCAACCAAGAAGATGTTATACAAAAAACTCAGTAAGTCTGACACAAATAGTAATGGAAGAATTTTGTTGCCAACAAAAAGTGTTAAAAATGATATATTGCCATATGTAGGTGATGATGATTTGAGAGAAAGGATCCGTGGAGGAAATAAACTTATTGAAGTGGAATTGGTCAATGATATTGATGGAAAGATGTTCACTCTATGGCTTGCTTATGAATCAAAGTCGTATGTTTTCACACACTTCTACGACGTTGTTAGATTCTACAACTTGAATGCTAGGGATACTGTTGAGTTCGAGCCTAGAGAGTTCGGTGACAAGATTATAATCGGATTCAAGTTTTACCGTTATCCAGCTTTACCACCACTAACGGTGTAAAGAATTTGAGTGGAATATAAGATTGTTATGGCTTGAGCTTTGCTTGTTTAAGTTACGAAAAGATTGAGTGACTCATTTTGAACTCTGTTTTTAAAAACTCAAATTCTGCTCATTTATATATATTTATATGTTTTATACATTGCTAATTATAATATATATATTCTTTAATTATTTTTATCATAATTTTATAATAAATTATAAAAGTTAATTGCCTAATTAGTGCCTAAGGTTTCATCAAATTAATCGTTGGTTTGGACTTCAAGATTTAACAATTAATAACCTACTACAAACATTTGTTGGAGAGTTGCATAAATGGTTTATGTGTTTTTGTCAAATTACATGTTTGGTTTATAGTATTAATAACTTAGAAACTTAGTTCAAACATCTGTGTATTGTAAGAATGGCCCTAAAATTTTGTGTTTGATTAAAGACATACTCCATACTGATATGGATAGAAATTTTTGGTCATAATAATGAAGTCATAATCTTGATTATCTTCTTTTCTTCTATTTAGATTTTCATAGTTTTGATGAATATTTATTGTGATTGTTGAGAAGTATTTATATATAGTATTCAATTTATCTTGTAACTCACATATAAGACATCAAAAGGTGTCAATATGTGACAAGCTTATTTGATAGAAGTATTGTCTTTTAAAAAAACAGGACTTGATCAAATCCAGGTAAAAAGAGAATATTTGAGAGTGGTTTAATAGTAGGATAGTATTGTTATTAAAAAAAATCAAATAGTATAGCGTGAGAAGTATTCGGTGTTCGCTTTATCTTGCAACTCAAATACAAGACATGAAGAAAACATAAGACTAACAACTAACTTGATGAGAAGTATTTTATGCTTATTGAGCTTTAAGTTACAAGAATGATAAGCATAGCACAATGTGGTGGTACATTGTCATGTGATTGTATAGTGTCATGTGCAAAAGGTATAAAAGAAGGTAAGTATAAAGAGTTCATTCCCCCTTCTTTTGTACCTCTCAAGTCAAATTACAGTTTCCATCATGTGAGTAATTTGAGAAAGCAATAGAATCTATATCACTTTTAACATTTGAAATATCCTATAAAGTGATAACTAACAATCTTGATATCAAGTTTTATTTGTTGAGGTTTGTAAATTTAGCTTTGGTTGGACAACCATATACTTTTTTTTTATACACCTTAACCTATGTTTTCTTTCTGTCTGAATCTTAAAATAAATTTTAGGGACAAACTTAAGAGAAACTCTATTAAGATATGACCTCTCCAGTCTCCCCTATACAAATATATTGATGTTTCATGTGCTCTCAAGTGAAATTTGCCTTATGGATTTTGGTTATGTGATGGAGCTTGGTCGGTGAATCTAACCAAAATTTTTGGGTAGTTTTTGGGTGATGGGGTGGATGGCAGAGGCGGCGGCGGTGGAAGGTGGTGGCTGCCGGTGGTGGTGGTGGTGGGGGTGACCGATGGTGGGGGGGGGGGGGCTGACCGACGGTGGTGGTGGTGGGCGGTGGTGGGCGCCGGCCGACGATGGTGGGTGGTCTCTATAGATCTTAGAAGATCATAGAAGTGGCTGGGCCACATCTGCACCAAGAAGAGCACGCGCAAACGTTTTTTAATGAAACATTTTCGAAAAAAACACAGTCTGCAGATACCAACATCTGCGCAGGCTGCGCAGGCAAAAGAGCCTGCGCAGACCTTTTTGGCAAAAACAAACACCTAAATTACCCATTTTTATATGTGTTATAAATGTCCAAAGTTTGGGACCATATAGGTAATTTATGAAACACAGGGACCAATAGTGAAATACTAGCAAACCACATGGATCGTCGGTAATTTACTCTATTGTGAATTTAAAATCATTAAAAGGGCAAGATTATATGAAATTAGAAGTGAAAAGATTGCTGTTATATGTTCTTAGTGATGTAAATCCAACCAGATTCTCGTTTCAGAAAATCAGGGTGTGACACATCAACTTTTGGGCCCAAGTTTCTTTAGAAACATATTATTATTTATCTGTTAAAAGATGTACAACAGTAAGTTGGTTTTAATCTGATAAACTAATAATAGTCGCCTTTGATGAAGTCCTTTAATTTATTCATTTCACCTCTTTGTTGATCCACAACTGCCTGTACAACATCAACCATAGAAATCATCCCCACAATCCTTCCATCTATGACTGGAACATGCCGTATATGGTTTTCTGTGATCAAAATTAATAAGTAAACTGTAAACGAGTCAAACGGAAACCACGAGTAAGTATCGAATACCTGACATTAGTCGCATTGCTTGATAAACATTTGTGTCAGATGCCACTGTTACCACTTTGTTCTGTTAAAGTTAACAAACAGACAAGAAATCAAGATCATACTCAACCTGCTTGATGGTTAAAACGACATGGTACTAACATGCTGACCTGGTTTGTCATGATTTCGCCGACTTTGGTGTTTTTAAATGATTTATCCTTAGCAATTACCTTCTGCAAGCAATCTGCACATTCTGGTTACTTGCAAATATCTACATGGCTAAAATCTTTTTATCATATTATATATTCATGTCTGAAATAAATGAAAATGAAATAACCTCGTTCAGTGACGATCCCAGCAATCATATGTTCGTCTCCGGGCTTTATAACCACTAAAGATCCGATATTGTTTTGAGCCATCTGTATAATAACCACATAATTTAATGAAATTTCTCAAATGAAATGCAGAAAGTTGAGCTGGAAAATGGTTAATATGGTAGCATACTTGCTTTGCAGCCTCATAGACTGTGTCATCACTCTTGCACCAGAGCCATGATCCAACTTTTTCATCTTCTTTTTTCATTAAAACTTCAGCAACTGTTGTATTTTCTAAACCCTTTTGGTGCATGAGTTTTGATTCTATAATCAATGCATTTTCTGAATATTTTTGCAACTGATGTAAGACTGGTACTCGAAATGTCTCTTGACAAGATTTTATAACTCTTGCAATGACTTGCATCTTGACTAAAAGCCGACAACTTTCGTGTCTTGAAATTTAAGAGTCTAAAAATAGAAACGTCTGAATGATCATACGGAAGCAGGGTTTGCCTTATGATGATATATAGGTGGATGCTATCTTCCATTTTTGGTTCAACTGTTTCTTGCAATACAAGTTTGTGTTTTTTTTCTTGAATTAGCAAATAGCAAGTCAAAGAAAAGGATTTTGAAGCTTTTCTTTGACAAGTTAGTTGCTTCAACGAGGGACCAGCTAGAATGCTGCATTCTCTTTTATAACTTGTACTTTGATCTTCAAAAGTTGTACCCGGAATCAGCACAAGGCATTGAGATTAGAGTCTGAAATATTAGATTATGGTTCATTTAGATTTTAATTCCCAAATCATGTTTTTATATGTTTTAAGCAATTATAATCTTAGATTACCAACTCATGAAGTAAAATGTATGCACACCATCAAGATCCAAGAGCGTGTTCAACAAATTGAAGCAGGCAAATAGTTAAGAGGGCTAACAATGACTAAAAAGATGCAAGGTACAAGCAGGACTGCATGGTGTACAAGGCATTGCATCATGGACAAAGGTTAGCCTCTTAAAAGATGATGCTAGACTTGCCAGACAAGGTAAATCAGCATCATAAAGTTGCCTACAAGAGGGGTAAACTTAAAAACTCGTGTTTTCTGCCACCTTAATGGCTTTTATTCTAATGTATCAAACTTGTATATATAGCAATTTTCTCTTCATGTTATGACCAAACTTGATAGTTTGAATTAGCAACCATTTATTTGTGACAGCTTTAATTATTGAAGAGATATAATGGCTGAAAAAAAGACTTCAGGTTTTCGTTTTCGCCTACCTTGGTTGCTACAACCAGCGCTCCCTCCCATCCGTGGGCGACCTACCCAACCACCACGCACTACCACACAAACTTCAGTCACATCAACTCCTGCCCAAAGGCCGCTGCCATTTCGGCCTCCAGTGAGAGCCCCAGCACCACCACCAGCAGCACCACCAACTCCAGCAACTGAAGCTACACCGACATCTTTTTCACCTAGACAATCTCCACCACCGTCGGTGGCATCACCACCACCAATGTCTGTTTCACCTAATTCATCAATACCCAAATCAACTGCTAAAACTGTTGAACCTGTTGCTAGTCAGCCCACAAAAGAAACTCAAGCCACCATAACTCAGGTTCCATCAACCCCACCTCAAACGGCGCCATTCAGTCAACCTAGGCAAGCTCAGTCCCAACCTAGTCCTACCCAAGCATCACCAACACCAACACCGACACCATTTGTTTCACCATCAGCACCCAAATCTCCAATTGCTAAAACTACAGAACCTGTTGCAGCTCAGCCTGCCAAAGAAATTCAAACCACCACCAAAACCATACCAACCATTGAAGCTGCAGCTACAGCAACACCGACTGTTTCACCTAAGTCATCAGCACCCAAATCTCCAATTGCTTCTACAGAACCTGGCGTAGCTCAGCCTGCCAAAGAAATTCAAACCACCACTGAAGCCATACCAACCATTGAAACTGCAGGTACAACAAACCCGCCTTTAACACCGTCTGTTTCACCTAACTCATCAGCACCCAAATCTTCAATTGCTAAAACTATAGAACCTGTTGCAGCTCAGCCTGCAAAAGAAATTCAAACCACCACTGAAACCATACCAACCATTGAAACTGCAGGTACAACAAACCCGCCTCTAACACCGTCTGTTTCACCTAACTTATCAGTACCCAAATCTCCAATTGCTAAAACTATAGAACCTGTTGCAGCTCAGCCTACAAAAGAAATTCAAACCACCACTGAAACCATTGAAACTGCAGGTACAACAAACCCGCCTCTAACACCGTCTGTTTCACCTAACTCATCATCACCCAAATCTCCAATTGCTAAAACTGTAGAACCTGTTGCAGCTCAGCCTGCCAAAGAAATTCAAACCACCACTGAAGCCATACCAACCATTGAAACTGCAGGTACAGAAACCCCATATCTAACACCGCCAGTTTCACCTAACTCATCAGCACCCAAATCTCCAATTGCTAAAACTATAGAACCTGTTGCAGCTCTGCCTACCAAAGAAATTCAAACCACCACTAAAGCCATACCAACCATTGAAACTGCAGGTACATCAACCCCATTTCTAACACCGTCTGTTTCACCTAACTCATCAGCACCCAAATCTCTAATTGCTAAAACTATAGAACCTGTTGCAGCTCAGCCTGCAAAAGAAATTCAAACCACCACTGAAACCATACCAACCATTGAAACTGCAGGTACAGCAAACCCGCCTCTAACACCGTCTGTTTCACCTAACTTATCAGCACCCAGATCTCCAATTGCTAAAACTGTAGAACATGTTGCAGCTCAGCCTGCCAAAGAAATTCAAACCACCATTGAAGCCATACCAACCATTGAAAGTGAAGGTACAGCAACCCCATATCTAACACCGCCAGTTTCACCTAACTCATCAGCACCCAAACCTCCAATTGCTAAAACTACAGAACCTGTCGCAGCTCAGCCTGCCAAAGAAATTCAAACCACCACTGAAGCCATACCAACCATTGAAACTACAGGTACAGCAACCCCATTTCTAACACCGCCAGTTTCACCTAAGTTATCAGCACCCAAATCTCCAATCGCTAAAACAACTGAACAGGTTGCAGCTCAGCCAACCAAAGTAACTCAAACCACCATTGAAACCATACCAACTGTTGAAACTGCAGTTCCAGCTATTCAAGCTCAATCCCAGCCTAGTCCTCCACAAACACCACAACCAGCAAAACAATCTCAGACCCACACTCCACCCAGATCTCCATCTCAACTAGACTCTGAACATTCAAATACACCATCATCACTATCATCACGTCCCACTAATACCGCTATGGGTAATCATCTTGCCCTGGATGAAGAACCAAGACAGATAACAGAATTGAGAGAAACACTAACCAAATCCATGGAATTACATTCAATGGGTCAGAAATCCCAAAAACCTAAACGAGTCCCCCTACACATAGAGATCAAAGACGACATTTCCAAGCTCATTCATGACATAGCAACAACCTCAGCGCAACAATATACGGATGAAAAACCAACAAATATCATTACAATCGCAGGTGATAACACAGGCGCATCGATGCATTTAGATTTAGATGAAATCAAAAGAGGCTATAAACATACTACTGATTCGACTGATCATGATACCGCCATTAACGGAGATTCAAAAGCCAGTGAAAACGAGTACCCAAAAGCAGTTGTTAATAGCAACATTACAGGAATCAACAACTCAATGATGTTCAGCAGTTCTGTAACTGAAAGGAATCCAGGTGTTCATCTGGGTTTGCATCATCATAATCCAGCAAACATAAACGATTCAATGATGAAGAATAAAGAATCAATTGAGATGCAAAGGGCTGAAACGAACATTACCCCACCGCAGAAACTTGTTTACGATCCTGCAATGGAGGCGAGTAAATTCGAATTTGAAGAAGATGATCCCGTTACGTCTAGCAGAGGCTATGAGATTGAGGTTGTTTGATTTGAATACATATAAATAAGGATGATGATGATGTTTAGTCATTCATCAAATCTATGTTTTTATAAAAAAGACAGCATTATAAAATAATATTATTTTATTTTATTTAACGTGTAATAAAAAAACACAATTAACATGGCATGACACAATACGACTGTTTCTTGTTTACTATTAATATGTTTCGTGTCTAAAACAAATCGACAGGTTAAGACATGTTTATAATTTAAAATTTAATTTTAGATAATTAATATAATAAAATATGTGTGTAACCGATTACCTTCTAAAGTTTTTAAGTCTTTAACCCTAGTTCCTAAACGAGCTCCTTAACATGTCGTTAACCTGTTATTTATAGTATTTTTTGTTAACAAAATCCTTAACGAGTCATTTTGTGTTTACGTATTTAAACGGGCCGCGTTCGTGTTTGAAAAAGCAAACACGATAATTTTTCGTATCATGTTTGTGTCTACCCATTTCATGTTTGTATCTACCCATTTAATGTTTATGTCGTAACAGGTCGCGTATGACATGTTACGCGAGCCCTAACCAGAAGTAGGGTTTTATTATGTTTATGTATTTGTATCACTAAGTATTGAATCATAATTAGTCTTTATAAATAACCATGTATGTACTTGAACTAGGGGTTTACCCGCGCCGCAACTTCGTACTCAAATTCATCGAAAACAGTCTAAAAGTACTCAAATTATAATAAACATTGGCGTGTTAAACGCATCAAGTTCACGATCGTTTAAAAGCCGAAATTTTGTGTTCTTTTTTTAAACCAGAAATACCGAATTAAACCGCCAACACGATCGATCGAAGGAACCTGCATAATACCGAAGGGTTTCGTACCGGATTAGTAAACGGCGTACAGTTAAATCGGTCGAACCGGCCGGTTGGAACCGTTTTCAAAACATTGCTTAAATCTATTGTTTTCAAAAACCATACGTTTGGCATCCGATGGTCATTTTCCGCTGGAACACACATACATCCGCAGCTGAGGTTGGTGCAAAAAGGGGCCAACGCTCGAACACAGTGATCGATCGGCTATGGGAACCTTAGGAAGAGCGGCTTACACAGTCGGCTTTTGGATTCGGGAAACCGGCCAAGCCATGGATCGTCTTGGTTCGCGTCTCCAGGGAAACAATTTCTTCAAAGAACAACGTATGCGTCTATTCATCCCTTCAAATCCCTAACCCCTTTTTAAATCTGAGCATTCGTTCATTTTAGTTTTGGGTAATCAATGTTGGTTTTGTTATATATTCTGAAATTATTGGTTTTTAATCTACTCGAGTTCAGATTTAGTGGGAATTTTTGTTATTTTTCATGATTAGTTAGATTACCAAAGATATGCTAAAGAATGGCAGTAGGTGATTAGAATGAATTCTTGACATCTAGTCTGCAATTTGAATTCCTAGCAAAATTAAAGAAACTATCATATATTCATATCAAGTATCAAGTAGCAGTTGTCCAGCTTCACAAAATGATTTCAAGATAATGCAACACAGGGGCATACCGTTGAAGATTACAGGAATCTGAATTTAGCACCTAAAAATTATTAGCTTTTTTGTTTGTATGACAAATCTGGGTAATTCACCAATCATCCTTTCTTTACTCCTAAAGCATACTTTTCATCTCAATTTGTGTAGTGGCTGTGAATTGTCTACAAAAGTTTAAAATTTCCATATTTGGACACATATTATATTTGAATTATTAGAAATCTTTGAATCAAGTGAAGCTAACTGAGTACTTTGTTGCTAGCTACGTGTAGAGCTTTCTGCGTGTGTTAGTCTGTCCACTTATATTTGAAGGGAAAATGGGTAGTATAGTTATTTACATAAACATGTGTTCCTTACTCCTTAGACTAGAACATAGTAATGATGTCTAAATTGAAGGAATAAGAACTGTAAATTAAGGTTGTGCATCATGTGATTGTGGACCCTGTTGTTATACATGAAACACGCAAAAACAAAAAAATATCTTCAAAACTTATAAGAAGTTGATAGGGATGGCTGCAATATTTTTTTTATCTTTTTTATGGTGCTAGATGCTCGTTTATTTTCTGCACACACTTCATTTGTTTCTATATCGTATTGGTGGTTAGCAGTCATTCAACACTATTATGTAGTTTATGCTTTCTTTGAAACAATATTTATTCCCCCCCCCCCTTTCAGTTTCCAGGCATCGGACTCTTATGAATGTGTATGATAAAGCCCCTGTGGTAGCTAAGGATGCGTTCGTGGCCCCAAGTGCTTCTATCATTGGGGATGTCCAAATAGGGTCAGGATCATCTATTTGGTATGGATGTGTTATGAGAGGTAACTTTTTAAGCATCTTGATTTTTATTAATAGAATCCAATAGTCTTGTAACGTCTTTTAGATGCAAACTATTGTCTTATCATTTTGTAGCTAACGGTGTTAATGAACTTTAATTGATACTCCAAAACTAGATTAAGGACAAAAAGATGACGATAAAACAATTACATACAATTTGAACTCGTAAATAAATGAGCTTACAATAGAAGATGGTTACAACCTATGCTGTCAAAGGCGACCTAGGCACTCATCTGGCTAAGGCAAAGGTGTGAAAAAATTTGCGCAATAGTCCAAGCGCTTCAAGTTTCCAATAATATTCTAGCCAAATCTGGTAAATTCCAAGAAAATTCTGCAAGTTCCAGCCAAACTGGTATGAAACATCCAAAAATGGCTTGGAATCACCCAAATAGAAGAAGTTTAGACACTTAAAAAAACAAATGCTAAGTTGAACCAATTACTCATATAAATATCCATAACCTTAATCCTATGCCTCAAAGAAGTCCTATCACTGATCAAGTCCTAGGTGGCTAGGAGTGGTGCAAATGTAGTAATCACTAATCACCTAATCTACTCTACTCATCCCATGTTAGTTTTTGCCTGCATCTGCTCTCTACTACAAGTGTTTTCACAGATTGAACCAGCATATTGTCTCATTCGCACATTGAGAGTGTTTGTTGAAACATTGTTATAGGATGTAAATTAGTATTGAAATCAAAATGATCCTAATGCCTCTTTTATTATCATTTAATATTTGAATTAAGCATTTGGGGGATTTGTTTTATTTTGTTTATTTATATTTATCTATTGCCTTCTCTAAAGTAGGAGGCAATTATTTACAGGTAATGCACTATTGGTGCAATGGAACCAGCAATTTGAAAAGTTAACTTTACCAAAATAATGCAGCAACTTGTTTTTTTAGTTTTTTCATGTATACACTAATTAGAAATAATGATTTAATTTATATACCAAAATGATACTTCATTACATTGACTATTTAAGCATTAGCTTTTCTTCACATCTTGGGTTTTGTTTAAACCTTAATCATTATTCGCATCTTGTTGAAAGTAGTTTTGAGGAGTTGCTCAATCTTTCACTTGATTCACTATATACCAGTAATTAAATATATATTGTTTTAACTGATGAAATATGATATTTATTTAGGTGACGTTAACAACATTAGAATTGGATCTGGCACTAATATACAGGATCACTCTCTTGTGCATGTTGCAAAATCTAATCTTCCTGGAAAGGTGCATCCGACTGTGATCGGTGACAATGTGACTGTTGGTGAGCAAAGCACTTCAAAAGTTTATATATATTCTTTTTAATAAAAAGATTATAATCAGTAAATACAATTCAGGTCATAGTGCTATTTTACATGGATGCACTGTTGAGGATGAAGCATTTGTTGGTATGAAAGCAACACTTCTTGACGGAGTAGTAGTAGAGAAACATGCGATGGTTGCTGCTGGAGCTCTTGTTAGACAGGATACTAGAATCCCCACTGGCGAGGTTTGTTCACATCATCCAAACATTTATATATTCTTTTATTTAAAAACAAATTTGTTGTTAAAGTTAACTGGGTATGTGGTAACAGGTATGGGGAGGTAATCCTGCAAAGTTCTTGAGAAAGCTTACAGACAAAGAGATCGCGTTTATTGCTGAGTCAGCTGCTAATTACAAGAGCCTTGCACAAGTTCATGCCACCAAGAACGCAGAGCCACTTGACCCGACCGAGTTTTTGAAAGTGGTACAAAAGAAGGCCAATGAAGACAAAGCTCTGGTTCAATAATTGTTCTGTTTTTGGTTCCTCCCGGTGAGTGTGATGTTGACATACAAATGGTTAGTTTAAAAATATTGTTTATGGATAATATTGGTTCGGTGGTCTCTCTTTTTATCAAATAAAGGACTAAAGGTTAAACTTATAAAGATGAAAACTTCATGTGGTTAGACTCATTGACTGTTTGTTTTTCCATTCTTACATAAAAAACTTCAAAGTCTGTTATTTTGTTTTCTTGTTGCAGCAGATTTGAGTTGAAATTGAAGCAAGTCGAATCATAATTCATTATCGTTTCATACTTGATCTCATAGATACATATAGAATTATGCGGAAAGCCATATTTGATTGAAAGTTTTATGTACGGCTTATGTTTGATGTCTTATGTCATTAATCATATTAATACATCAAACAAGCCCTTTATCTTCAACCGGCAAAATGTATGAATACAAATAAAATCACTAAAGCCATCATTTTGTCATGCATATGCTTTTACTTGCGTATTTTAAGTTTACTTGCCTAGTTTATGCATGAATTAATAGGGCTTTGAAGGAGCGAGATAATAACAAATCATAGCTTTATAAAGAGGTTGTAACCAGAAAGACCTTGCGATTGCAGCATATTTTTTTACAAGGTAAAGAATAGACACTTACACACAGAAAATAGATGTTTAATACATGATATCCGAATAAGTAACCATACAAATCAAACAAATCTCTGATATGAAAGTAGCCAAGAAACAAGCAAGGCTAAAAACATCTTATAGGACCTATACTAAGGCATAGATAAAACTCACAACACCATATAAACTATGTGAGCAAAAAAGCTGGTTTCGTAACTGGAACCGAAAACCCGAACTAGTGGGTATAGGTGGTTCCGGTTTTTTGGAGAAATCATAACCAGAACCAGAAAAACCCGAACCAGTTCCCCCATTACCCCGCCAAAACAAGGATCGGACAAAAACCGGTCAAAACCCAACCCAAACCTGAATCGGTTAAAAAGAAACCCGGTTTGTACACCAATAGGCTATAACTAATGGGCCACTACCTTCCTAAAAAGTTGCTATTTATATATCATTTGAAAACTGAATACTCATTAATACACAAATCCATAGCTAAATAAGAATGCATTTTGTACATTTACATGTGAATGATGTCACGTCTCACACCAGTTTAAATTGTAATTGTTAGAGAAAAAAGATTTAACACACATTTTAAAGTAAACAAGCGACTTTTTTCTCACAAGTGAAAATATATGCACATTCTTTGGCGCTTGTTACATGATTAAATAAGCGATTATTTTGTACAAGACTATATAGGTATTACTAAATAATGACATTTTCGTGATTTTTTTACGAGTATGAATGTATGATCCAAAGGTTTGATTATTTTTAAAATTTAAAATGTTAAATAAAAGCAGGATCAATGAAACTCAAGATAAAAAAAGCAGTATAAGGATTATAAACTAAAGATAACATCGTGTTCATATGATTTCTAGATCAAAGTCATCAAACAACAAGATCAATGAAACACCTACAGTCCTCAAATATCCATGGGAGCCGCCTCTTCCTCTGCAGCAGCTCCTCTCTGGTCAGGGGCAGCAGCACCATCATCACCGCCAGATGGCTCTGCAGCGCTCTCATTTGTAGGTGCTTCTTCACCAGAAATCTCAAACTCATCAATCAATGCTTGTACTGTTTTTTGGTCCAATATATTAAATGCTTCTCCTACACCAACAACAGCAACTGTGCACACTGTGCTGGTTAATTTTTCACCTTGCAAAGTCTCTCGTATGGCAAATAATGCATCCTTGATGAGCTCATCTCGAGAAGAGTCTGTGAATTTCTCAAACTTGCGTTCCATATAAGTTTTTGCAGCTTGTGAGCGGGACCCGATGGCAAAAGCTTGATATTCAAAGTAATTGCCACTAGGGCAGTTGTAGTAGAGGTGTGCCCCAGATTCATCCAATCCAGCAATCAGCAGTCCCACACCATAAGGTCGTTTCCATGAACGCTGGGTGCAGACCTGTCAACATCCAACTTTTAAGAAACAATAATCTCCTCTGTTTGCTTAAACTACAATGTTGAGCCAGTTGTGTTTAAAGATTGTCCCATAATGTGGTAAGAAACTACGGAAGCTTACACTTTAACAAATGTGATTTGGATCTTAAATAAAAAACGAAAAATAGGAATCTCTATTGAAGTGAAGGCTTTTTAACAGGTAATACAAAAGGGAGAACATATGCTCAAGGACAGTGGCGAAGCTTGGCCATAATCCCAAGGAGGGCGAAATAAAAAATTTTTTTCCAGGGGGGCGAAATAAAGGTTTTTAAAAAATTTTACACTACGTATAGGGAAATTTACACTACTACACGAAAAAACAGGGGGCCCCCCCTCCCCAGTCTGAAGTCTGAACTAAGAACCGCCCCTGCTTAAGGAGAAACATTGTGCCTATTTCCATCCAGTGATCCTATATCTCCATATGCATCCTGACATGACCAAAACTACAGAGATTTATCAAGAACAATCTGCATAGTGTGTTAATACTTAAACAACACAATACATGCAAACACAAACAATGAGCACACGGAATTACAAAGAAATACGATCGCAAACAAGTGGTGCATACATCCTTTATAAATTACCAAGCAAGACTATGAAGTGAAAAGTGCACAAGCTGCAATGAGCAATAACTTAGCCATTATATAAATTATAACATAGAATCATTGTAGATGTGCATTTCAGACCTCATCAAACAGTAACCTTTATCTTTCATCATATCAAACAACCAGTGATCGATGAAAACAACAATATATAAAATCTTATCAAATTAATAAATCACCATTACAGACAGCATTGGTAACCAAAGCATCTATTATCTTGTGCATCCAAATGCATTTTCCCTAGAAAGTAGAACTACATTTTTTCAACCTAAATCACTTCTCCAATTTCAAAATAATGAGCATTGCTCCATGCAAAATGACCCATTGAACTTAAGTTTTAATCTCCCAAACTTTTGAAGTGAATTGGTGGTAGCAACATGGCTGAACTATTGAAGAACAATTTCAATCTACTATCGGCATCTCTGATTTTACATATAACCGATGAACACTTTTCTCAGGTATTATGACTTGAAAGTTATTTTCGATGATCAATTTCATAACTAATTGAACCAACAGAAGACAAATGTTTGGCAATTTCCCCAAGCAAACCCTAACAAGTCAAAGCATACATACAAATTACATAGAGACAGAAATAAGCGTATACTAAGAAGGATACCTGCGCTTTATCGGCGAGTTGAACAACTAAACGGCCAACAGGAAGAGGAGACTCATAAGTATAGCCGTAATTAATACACTCAGATCTCATATAACGCGATAGAACACGACCGTCGGCAGTGAGACCAGCGATGGCGACGCCGATATGATCATCGACCTTGAAGATCTTCCTCTGATGCGATGAAAGTTCAGAGTTAGCTTTGTTGACGCAGGCGAGAACGACGTGAGTGTTGGATCGGAGACCAATGGCTGCGGACCCTTGCTTGACGGCCTCCATAGCGTACTCTACCTGAAACAACCTTCCCGCCGGCGACCATGTTGTGACGTCGGTGTCGTATTGATTTCTGAACATTTTGAATGCGTATGATCAATAATGTCTTCCTCGGAAAAGAATTCTTCGTTGGTGAGTGCTAGTGTTCGCCGGTGAAGATGAATTCTGACGAGGGTTAAGGAGGGTCTTTTCTCTTTCGTCAAGCCAGTTGATGATCATATGCAGAAATGAATCCACCTAATTGTTTTATTTTCATAAAAAAAGAGTAAATTACAAGATTATCGACCTGTTTTGTTAGTATTTTACTTTTGATTCTTAGTTTTATAAATTACTCATATAGTTTCAAACTTTAAGCATTTGTAATACATATAGTACTTATGTGATAGTAATTTGGTCAATTATGTGAAGATACTTTGTTGACCTAATGACTGTATGTGTTACAGTCGTCTAAAGTTTGGGATCATACGAGTAATTTATAAAACATAGGAACTAAAAGTGAAATACTAGCAAATCACAAGGACTATATTGGTAATTTACTCTAAAAAAGAAGGAAATTTATCATAATGGTACCAAGGTGGCAAGATGAGTTAACGTGTTATTTATAAAATAGGTTGAAGGTTCTATTCTCATAGTGGACAAAACATGCAGAAAAAATTGTTGCTTAAAAATGTTTTATTTTCATGTATATATATACAATGTCTTTAAAACCGAACCAAACAATCTATTTTCGTTGTATTGCTAGTTTATTGTTTTTATTGATTGAATATGTCAAATTGAATTTAAAATCAAAATTATATAATAATTATTATAAAATTTATATATATAAGTGCGCCGATCAAACATGTTGATTTGTTAGTTCACTTGAATTACGGTTCACTTTAGCTAGCTGAATTGGTTTCCACTTCAACCAGTAGTTTCTGTCTGGTTAAAAAACCTATAATCTGCTTGTGTTATACATCCAAAGTTTGTGCATCTGATTCGTATTTATTTGGGATTTTATTAATCTGCTTGTTCCAACAAGTCAAACATAAATAGCGAATTAATTGAAACTAAAACAATGTAAGATATCGATTTTGAATAACTTGTCATCTTTGTTTTGAACGGCAAATGTTATCTCCTCCTAAACTACTTCAAGTGAACTAAAATAGTAGATACGAAGACAATAAATCCAAAAGCAAAAGTTAAACGTGCTACTATGAATTGTAGACTTCAATCATGAATTATATAGCTTGTGTTACTGTACAACCGGTTTTAATAAATGAAATGCATTTGAAATAATCGTTAATTGAACGATTGTGATTGTTGTAATTTGAAAATATGTGAGAAATTATGAACGTGAGAGAAAACCGTGCGCGAAACGGAGTTACGGATTGTCCGGAATCGCAAAACGAAGAAAATTACAAAGATATTATGCTTTGGGACTCTTCGCGGTACGCGAAGGTGGTTTTGAGGTTCCTTCGTGGTACGCGAAGAACCCAAAATATCTGAGAATCCCGAATTTCTTCGCGGTACGCGAAGGCTCTATAAACCCTCCTTCGCGGTACGCGACGAGTGAGGCGGTTTAGAAACACCTCAAATTCATCAGATTTCTTGTAGAAGAGTTTTTAAAACTCTTTCTTTCGACTTTCAGACACTTCAAACGAAAATTGAAGATCCAAACTCATATTTGGAGCTATTTAAGCTTACGGATCGTACCAGGGAACATATCTGCAACATCTTATCGTTGTTTTGCGACTAAGCATCCGTTCGATTGGTAACGATTCGTTTTATCCTACTAGTTTAATATTGTGTGGATTAAATTTAGTTTTGAATGTATTACTATGATTATGGGTATTGATTATTGCCTAGTTGATAACTAGGGATTGTTAAAAACGAAGAACTTGATATTTTGATGGTGAAATCTTCGTTTTGAAGCCGGGATAATGTCTGGTTATTATGAAACCCATATCATGGTGTGATAACTAGTAGGATGGGTTGAATATGATTTTAAATGAAATATGGATTACGATCCATGAGTTAAATGATGATTATGATGAATTGATGTTAAAAATTATTAACAAGTTATGATCTTAAATAAAAATTGAATAATAAAAGTGATTAAAGATCGTAACTAATATAGTTGAACATCAATTATTTGATGAAATGCCTAAGTGAGGCATGAAACATGATTAATTGTGATAATTGACTAAATCTTACTAAACGTAGTAAGATAGAGTCAATTATGTGATAAATTGACTTTGAGCAAGTCAAATCAGTCAAGTGTGTTGAACTTGGTTGTATGTGTTATACGTGTTGAAACTAGTTGTGTATGTATTTTGCAACTAGGTGGTGGTAGTGGAAGTCAAATCACTAGTCATAGAGCAGGAAAAGAGCCTGCAGTTGCTAATCTCTTATATGATCAAGGTAAGTAATCCCACAACTATGACATCACATAATAAATATTGAATTTTGTTGTTGAATAAATTGTATGATAAATATGGTATTGGTGATAGGGAAACGTTGAATAATAAAAATTCAACAACCTATGATAAATCCAATATCTTGGTGAATGAAAGTGTGGGAACTCTATGATGGAATACCGGTGGGTGAACATCATAGTAATTTGATTGAATTATTTATGACTCCACAATGGTGGATAGCCAGAGATGCTGGCAATTGTCTTAGATGGAAGTACCGGTGGGTGAACATCTTAAGACTTGAATTATTTATGACTCCACAATGGTGGATAGCCAAAGGTGCTGGCAATTGTCTTAGATGGAAGTACCGGTGGGTGAACATCTCAAGACTTGAACTAATTATGATGTCACAAATGTGTGAATAGTCAGAGGTGCTGACAAATAGCTATGGTGTAGTACAGAAATGTGAACACCATAGTGTAATTTTGATTAAACTATCGTGAGCAATAGTTGATGATTGGTAATGTGATATTTTTACATTGTGAGAGTCAATTCGAATAGAAATGACTCAGTTTGAATATTGATTGTGAAAAATGTATTTATACATTTTGTTGTTGAGAAACCATGGGGTTTACTTACTTAGTTCTTATGAACTACTGTGAAATATTGTGTGATGTTTGTAGGTCAAACATGATGGACTTGGTTGTAAGGATCGAGGCAGAATGTGAATCGAACGAACAAACCTTGTTGCAAACGTTTGAAATTTTGGGTTTAAACTTACTTATGTAAATAAGTACTATAAAATGTGTGACACGTTTACGTTTGCGTTAAACCTTGTTTAATATTATTAAATAAAGAAGGTCAAACAAGGTTTTGAAAATGAAAAATTTGCTGGGACCAACTCTGATATTATGGAAAATTGTTGAATAATAACCGGGGGTTACAGTTACACATCCAAATCCATATTTTAATCCAGGATTCTTATAATTTAATTACCTATGTAACTAATTGTTTCTATGATACAATATAATAATAAAATGCTAACAATGAAGTTAAAAAAAATGCAGGGACAGTCCAACAGTTTAGAAATCTCTAAACGAACTAAAAAAATTAGAGTCTTATCGTTAGTTTATGTCACACCCCCAAATTCCCACTCATGGTGTCAGTCCACATGGGTGTGACGTGGCCAGAATCACAGCTTAAGGCCATATAGAACACCTCTATATGCGTTTACAAATCTCATGTTTGACACATACACATAATCATACAGTTTGCAGCGAAATAATAATTGTTAAAAATGCAGTGGAAAAGTAATAAGTTTAAATATTGCAGCGGAAATATATGTCAGACCAAATCACTATTTAATACATAACATAGATAGATTGTTTTCAAATGACACAAAAACAGAATGCATGAGGATCCTAGTTACTCATCCCTTAATCGTGCATTCCTGTTCCAGGTGCCTGTCAGTTACCTGAGAATACCAGTTTAAAAAAAAGTGTCAACACAATGGTTGGTGAGTTCACAGGTTTGATATACATATAAAGTAAGAAAGTGTGCCATGCTGTTTATCAATGTTAGTACCGAGCCCTAGGCTCCAAGTGTCAGTACGTCACTACCGAACTAGACTTGTTTGTCCTTGCCTCCGCTATGTCTCGTATACATAGCAAGTTAGGTCAGAGTTTGCACGGGTTATGACATCCAGTCAACATAGTGCCCCGTGGGGTTAGTCATTCCCTAATGGATCCATTCAAACCTACCACGTTGTTCGTACATTAACGGTAAGACTTTGTGAGGGCTTGTTACGAGTTCAACACTTAATGTTTGTCCAATGAACCAGCATACACAAAAATGTTTGTAATAGCAATAATGTTTGACTCGATGCAACTAGTATTCTCCCCCTATTTAAAAGCGTTTGAAAAAGAGTAAAGAGGGGCCGTAAACTCACCTTAGTGATCGTGTGATAAGCAAGCGTAAGCTCCTCGAATAGTAAGCGCGTCGGTCAACGGCAACCTATATCGTACACCGTACGTGATCGTGCTAGTGTTCGTGTTAGTGCTCGTGTTTGTGCCAACAACCCTTGGTTGTTCATGTTTGTCCGTGTCGGTCCACAATGACCGTGTTTGCTCGTGTTGGTCCGCATTGACCGTGTTTGACTGTGTTGGTCCACATTGACCGTGTTTGACCGTGTTTGACCAAAGTTGACCGTGTCAAGTCAACGACCCGTTGGTGAACCGTGTGACGGTTTGTGAATCGTGTAGCAAACGTGTAAGTGTTTGTCGTGTGCAAAACACGCAAGTCGCGTCTATGGACAACTTACTATTTATAGTAAGTTTCCATTTTTGGAAAGTTCACAAAGCATATCGGTTTTAAAGTTCTAGCATGCTCGTTAGTCCTACGTGATCATGTTAACACATAACACATCATCATACGAATTCACATAAGTCGTTTATAACAAGTTAGCACATAAAAGTTTCCTAAAATGGAAAGTTTCCATTTATAGCATACGTGACATCGGAAACCACCTAACTTAGCATCTATTCATCATATTATAACATAATATGCCATTTAGCATGCTCAAATCACACAACATGTTTACAAATTGGTTTTTGTAAAAATAAAGTTACTATAAATAGTAACTTTATGGTTTTTCATGAAAACAACCATTCTAACATTTCTAATCCTATTTTCATGTCACCAATCATCATAATAAACCACTTAACACCATTTAATCATGTCATCTTAACCCAAATCATCATTTAACAACATTTCATTCACAAAAGTTACTATATATAGTAACATTGTTAAAATGACCAATTTCAATAATCAAATGACATTCCTAAGCTTCAATTCATCATAAAATCATTCTAATAACACATCTATATACATGCAATTTGCTAACATCATCCATAATACCTTTTCATAAGTAAAAAGTTTCTATTAATAGAAAGATTACTAAAAAAAAATTCCTTTTAACCATTTTAACTAGATCCCATCATGAGTAATCTTTCTAACATCATCAATAAGCATATCAACATCCTCAAGATCATCCCTATCATCATGGATCATACATGCATGGACACATAACATCATCTATCATCATTTTAAGCATAGATACATATGTACAACAACTTGGATCATTGCAAATCATCATAGCAACATCATAGATCATCAAGAATCATGTTAAAACTAACAAACCCAGATTCAAACTTAAAGAAGTTCGTGCATGTGAGTCTAGTGAGCTTGCATGTGTGATTTATCACTTGCATGAGAGTGTAGGAGTGAAAAAAGTGTGTGTAAGCATGCAGAGGATACCTCACAAGCTTTAGATCGTCAAGTGGGTGTTGGAGCAGCTCTGGAGACTCCTGGACAGCAGGTTCGAGTAGCCTCGAGGTAGTGATGGTGATCTTCAAGCTACAATATCCTTCTCCTTCAAGTTCTTGATAGAAACCAAGCTTCAAAGCTTCAAGAAAGGTCCTCTAATGGCTTCCACAGGGTAAAATTAAGTGCTTCAGTGGTTTGGGAAGAGAAATAGCCGAGCTATGGCGTGTAAAAATGGTTAAGATAGGTGAAATGATGATCTTGGAAGTTTAAAAAGAAAATCTGCGAATCTACGGGTCAGGCGTATCGCCTGGCGTGGGTGAGAGTGGCTCCGTCGTTACGCGCGGGTGCACCGGATGAGGCGCCATCTTCCTCATCCGCGCGCATCGCCTGGGATGGGGGCTTTGGGTCAGGCGTACCGCCTGGCCCATATGTAAGGCCCAATATGCCTATTTTGTTGTTCTGGGCCCATTCTTGCCCGTTTTTCGACTGTAGGACATTGTTCGAGCGTCGTTTGGACTCCATTAGTCAATTACTAGCCATAATTGACTTGTGAGGTGTTTCTGTGCTCAAGTGTTTCTGTGCTCAAGTGTTGTGATGTTCACCAACGTTCGTGCGATTTGACACGTGCATGTTGTTTGTCGATAATTCCTTGAACTATCTAGTTGTGTGCCAGTGTTTGTACTGTCGTGCCACGTGTCACACTAAATTAAACTAATTCTAGTGCCACGTGTACATAAAGCATTTAAATAAATATTTAAATAAATATAAAGCTGACCTGGAAATTACGGGGTGTCACAGTTTATGTGATAAAGTTTATTATTCTAGCTTTATTAGATGTAAACTATTTAATAAAAGTTTCATAATCATCTTTTTTGTAACAAATCTGGTTCAATTGACAAGATAATTAATCTATTTAATATATCTTGTGACATTGTAGATATTAAGTAATTTTTTAATAATTTTAATTTGAAATGAATTCTTTATGCGGATTGTTGAATTTAAAATAGTATGTAACCAAGCTACTATTAAACTCACAACAATGAACAATCTATAATTAACTAAATATGTAGTCAATAAGCTAAACAACTAAACAAGAAACATAAGCTAAACACAACGTACTATAGACATATAGTCATTTACTCACAAGAACACACAAATAACAACTAAATTTTTATTGAAAACTAATTCATTTAATGTTTCTTGTGACACTATAGATCTTAAGGATTTTTTTAATAATTTTAATTTAAAAATAACTTTTCTTTTGATTTTTAAATTCACAATAGTCTGTAACTATGTCCCATGTGTGGTGCACGCATATAATGTATATATGTGTGGGCCATCAAGGGACTAAAGTAAAATTGCACTAATTTTAACGTTATTTTACTTGTTATGTGAAAATAACGTTAAAAGTGTTGAGATGATTAATTTCAAACGATAGCTATGAGCCAGGGACTCCTTCGGAGCAGTCTCTCTATCTCAACTGGAATAGAGGTTTAGGTTTGTTTCCATCCTTTTTCCCGCAGACCCTACTGAAAAATTGAAATATATTAGGTAAGTTTGTTTGTTTATAATCTGTAACTAAGTTGCTATCGACTTACCTGTATTTTTCTTTAGTTTTCCTTTGTCTACTTTTAAGGTAATTAAGGAATCCAATGATTCATTGAGAAGAGCGGTTGAAAATCAAAACTTTTCTTTATTTTAATGATGTAATAAACATTTAATTAGGTTTCTCTTATTTACATGGGTTTGTTGGATCTTTTAATTTTGGCCTGTTATTTAAACATAAAAAATGATGCTTTTGGTTTGATATCTTTAATGGTGTCATCTTAGTCCTAACGGATTAAAGTGTTACAATTATGGTATCAAAGAAAATGTTCTTTTTTGTATGAAATTAAACTTTAATGACCAAACTTATGAAGTACCCAACAACTATGGTACCAAAATAAAATTTTTATTTTAAAATCTTGTTTATCACTAATTAAATTATCAATTGTTTTATATGTTTTAAATCATTACTGCTTAGTTAAATATTTATTTAATACTTGCAATACCGAGATTTCAAACATATGTACATGTATAGAGCTGTTCACGAGCTGAACCGAACGAAGGTCCGCTCTTTTTCAAACTAAGTGTCTTGGCTTGGTTCAGATTTACAAAACCGAGCCAACTATTTCGCTTATGCTCGGTTTGATTTGGTTTGGTTTTATCTTAAAATAAAATTTATTAAAATTCAAAAGGACTATATATCAATCACAAACTCAACAATTTAAGAAAATTAGTAAGTTCAGCCAAATGTACATAAATAAAACACAAATGAAAATAAAAAAATTGCAAGTTTAATTATACAAAAATATCATAAAAAAGTTAAAAGAATTCGAATAATGTATCAACATTGTCATTTATTAGTCGTATAATTCACTAATAACGTTATTCATTATCAAAAACTTGTAAAATTTGTAACCTATTAGTTCAAAAGACCAAAAAGTGAAGATTAGAGCTGCGTAAACTGCTAAACTCGTAAAGAATGAATTGAAGATGGGGCTGGGGTCATGTTTATAAGCTCTGTATTAGTTATTTGGGTTTCAATATTTGATATATTTATTTTTTCTGAGTTTAAATATAAAAAAAATATATTAATTTATATGTAAAAAAATTATATCAGTCATTATATATATGAAGAATAAATTGAAAATACACTTACGTTGAGAAAAATCGTGAACTCAACACAACAATCCTTTTTTTTGTCTAAATATGTATTATATATTGTTATGTGACAAAAAAAAATTTATATGTAAAAAAAGTTATATGCATTTGTTGCACATATGACATATATTACATATTTGGTTTTTATTGTAACACAATATAAAAAAGCATTCTGCAACATATATGCAACATGTGCTTATATATTTTTTATTTTTTTTAAATTTTATTTTATTATAATAACATATATTACATAACTAAATCAAAAAAAAAGAGTAAAAAATTCGAATTTTACATTAGGTCTTCATGGGTTTTTTTCAACTCAAGTGAGTTTTCAAATTATTCTTTGTTTGCGTGTGTGTTATACTTAATCGAGTCAAACGAGTAACTATCCGAGCGAACTTATGTTCGGCTTGTTTAGAAACCAAACCAAACATACTCGGCTCATTTACAACCGACCAAAATTCGAACAACCTTTTTCAAGCAACGAATTTTCTGGAGAGTCTTGTATACTTGTCAATCATTATATAATATTTTTTTATTTTACACGTGGCAAACTTTCTTTATTTAATTTTTAGACTTATGTAGAATGTTATTGATTATTCTTTAGACCTATATGAAAATAATTTATTTCTGCAATGATTGTAGAACAGCATAAATGTGTAAAATAATCAAACGATGCCAACAAAACAACATTGTGTTGTAGGTTTTATTCCTTTTAATGTTCTTGGTATTTTGTCATATAATGTATTATAAACACTTAATATATTTTGTCATATAATATATTACAAGTCAATAACTTCTGCGAGTGTGTTCTTTTAAATAAAAACAGACTGTTACTAGTTACGAGTTGTGACGATAACGAACATAATTTAAATAACTAAATGCAGAAAAAGGAAAAAAAAAAAAACATCACAACGAATATGACTCCGCTGTAAAACTTCAATATAGGCTATCGTAAAAATGAACATTAATATACCATAAAACTTAAAAACATACTCAATGTTAAAAGCAATTAAAAACTTCATGTAAAATGAAAAGAAAAAAAAAAGACAAAAAACACACACTATTTTCATCTTTAATAACGACTAGTTATTCATACATCCAACTTTTTTATTGTAACACCATCACTAAACCTATACGTCTCGTATAAAAATTCTATCATTGACACTAACACCCGATTATTGGTCACATATAGAGCCACGTATAAGACCTATATGACACATATATGTCTATACGTCTCGTATAGGAGTATAATCATTGAAACTAAAAAATTAGAACAGAACACTTTTAATATTAGAATAATGTTAAAATATGAATTCAATGAAATGAGTCAACCCAACAAATTTACTATTTGTTAACGATTAATATAATAAAACCTAAAGGTGATGAAGTGCGCTATGTGACAGGTGCTAGATTCCAAAGGTTGGCAGTCCCCGTACCACACGCAGACGCCCTTTAAATGATCCATCATCTGTCTCCCAACCGAAGTGTAATAATTGTTAGATTTTGTTTTATAATAAAACGTAATATTTCTATAGCTATGTATATTACGAGGGGTGACTATTGCGTAAAAGAACTTAGTCACGTCCCCATCAAGTCCTTGCTCCAATACACACCGACATGACCTGAACACGCGTGATGGTGGTTACGAGATGATCATGCAAGTGTAGCTGTTGGGGATGATGAAGTGTGTGAAAAAAGGGTAATAGTCACATATGTATGTAAAACGAAGATGATGTTTTTAGTTGTTTATGTTTTTTTGAACGACGAATGTCTCAATCGTGTGAATCCACTGTTTCCAGGCCCTGTCACCAAGGTCTAGTTACCTGGACCTCCCATGAACCATCACAACCACCCTAAGAGGAAACCCCACTGAGAAAACCTACTGACCCCTCTCAGACCATTTTTTCGCTGCAGGAGGGCTTTGAACCCAAGACCTCACATTTGAAAGAATCTCGTGTACAATTGAGACAATGTCTCTTTGGTTTTTAGTTGTTTATGTAACGCCTATTTGAAGCGATAAGAGTGTAACGAGTACACATTGCTTAAGTGCTTGGCTATTCATATATTCTAAAAATATAAATTAACATCCTACTTTAAATGTCCGTACAACCTAGTAGAAGTCGTATCGAACTATAGTCATTCTCTGCTTCTGATAGTCATAAACTATTGTGCACCTATGATTGCATGACACATATAGGTTAGTACGAGTCGTACTAGACGTCAAGTGTTTTTTCCCATTACAAAGTTGACGAAATATGATTATCGTTGGAGTTTTACGTAGTCGTATAACCCAATACGTCCTTATACAATTTTTTAAACATACTACAATTAAACTAGTTATATTTTAAGGCTACTACTTATTATAAAGAATCTATCTAAGCCAAAAATAAAAAAAAATGAGGGTAGCATCATTCGTTTAGCCTTTGATTTTGTCTATTTTCTCAGTGATTTTAAGTTCGTGTTTTGAATAATGTTTCACTTTATTAATTATACTATATAAACTAACGAACTAGAAATCACAAATGAACCATGCTTTGATAACATTGTCTGTTATTTTTGATTTCTTCGTTGTTTCTTTGATTAATTATGTGACTGTTGTTTAGTTTTTTACTTTTTACCCAACCTACCTATCATGTGATCAATATCCTCATTAAATAAACTTTATGATTGCTTTCACATATGAAAAGTTTGTATATTTGCTAAAAAAGAAGTCCTCGTCCCAAAATGTCATCGTTAACGAGTTCAATTGCATTACAAATATGAATGTGAATATACAGTTGAGAGATTATAGCTGAAGCAATGAATTCGTTCTATTCATTCGATCAATATTTAAAATTTAACAAAATCTTATGTCTTGACAAATAATTTAAACAATTGAGATAATAAAAAGTTTTTTGAATCTTTATATGAGCACTACAACATGTATAGCTAAGTACCGCTCGTATATCTATACTAGGATTATATGACGGTCCTATAACCCTATGCAACCTGAACAAAATGCCAACCTTAAATAAAAAGCTCAATATGACATGTACATGATTGTATGAGCTTTATTGCAGGTTACATGCCAGTACGAGTCGTATTGAGGGAATAAGCTCATAAGTATGAACTCAAAAACAACATCATATTTCTAAAAGTACAATTTAATATTAACTATAAATTACAAAAATTGCTTCTGATTTTCATTATACTCACGGACTCACCACTTAATTCATCCATCATCTTCTCTATTCAAAACAACACCAAAACCCACCAAACACCACAACCAAATTGTTTACACATCTCAACCAAAATAGAAAACAATGTTTTTATAAATCGTGATCCTATTCACCACTACCATCGACAACAATACTTTTCATATTTTTGAAATCTAAAACTTTTCCTTCAATTATATTTAATTGTTTCAAGATCCCTATTTTCTTATTCTACATAGCTCATCTTTATCAAAATTAGGATCATATACATGATCATTACAAGATATACCTTGACTCATATGAGAATAAATTGATAGATTTGGGTAATGAGTTATTGTATTTTGAGTTGAAATATGTAAACTTATGACATTTAATGGATTGATATGAGTAACACCTTAACACAATAGGGTCAAGATGTGTTACTTAAAAACTATGTGAATATAATAAATTTAAACAAGTAAGAATGATCAAAAATATATATAATGAGAAAATTATTAAAAATTATTCAGATAAAATATTTGTTTTATTACAACTTATTTAAATTTGAGCTAAAATGATGTTTTTCAAAAGCGACCCATTTAGATTCAAAATAATTTACTTTACTCATCATGACCCGCACTCATCGTAACCAACACCCGTTCTGACTTGTTATCCAACCCAACCCAACCTGCCTATGTTGCCTGACATATTACAAGCAAACAAATTAAGCTTATATTTTGATTTTTTTTTCCATAAGCGTTTTAATATAGGGCTTTTCTTGACCCATTTTTGGATCAGATTGATCCCTTTTAAGCCATACATTAGGCTGTGTTATGACATGTGATTCCTAACGCTCAAAGGTGCTTTGACAAAGAGGGTATGTGTCACACCTTGGTTACTAAACACTCTAGGGACGTGACTAATTGATTTCATTAACTATTTTTGGTCAAGTAACTTCCCTAGGTTAACTCGTTGAACACCAAATTATTTTATTCTAAAAATCTTTTTCTGCAACATAAAATCTTTAGTAATTGTTTCATATGATTGTGAACAACTTTTCTGGATTTATATAATAATATCAATCTCATAATACATGCAATTTAATAAAATTTACAATATCCTTATATAAATTTTATGCCATTGAGTTTTCTTAGGGCTACGGATTCATCATTCATGCTTATTATAATTGTGGTACTCAGATTGCTAAGGAAATGGGTCATGGTATGCAATCCTTGCTGAGTTAATGTCACTCGTCACACTCATCGATAACTTAACATTGAGGGTCGTCAACAACTAAAAGTTAGGATAGCGGTCCACTATCGCCCTTGAAATTCAACTTTTTAGTTTTAGTCCCTTCTTTCACCTTATATACAATATTAGTCCCCTAGATTATGTTTTATGTATATTTAGATCCATAAAGTTGACAGGGGTTACATCCTCACTTTCTTATTTCAATCTCGACCTTTGGATTTATTGGGATATGTGTGATTATTTTTTTAATTTTTAGTCTGATTCCTATGTGTATTTAGCAATGTTGTAGAAATCGCTAAGCGCTAGTCGGGCGGTGGGGTGGGGACTAGGGATTAATCGGCCAACTAATCTGTCTAGTCGGATAGTCGGGCCTAGTCGGCCTTAGGGGGCTAGCGATTAATCGGCCTAGTCGGGGATTTTTACAACCATGGTATTTAGGGTCATAACTGGAGTTCTTTTTTATTTTTACTAATACCAGTCTTAATTTCTTTGTCTTCAATTTATAGGGGTTGCTCAATTAATTTTAATTTCTCATTTACCTCTATGTCTTGTGGGGGGCACTATAAGGGACTCGTTAGCTAGTCACTGACAAAGGTTCTATACATGGAATACGTTATGAACTTCAGTTATCTCTTTTGGTAGTTCTAGCTTATATGCCACTTGCCCAATTCGTTTAAGAAACTAAGCGTTTCAACAGAACATGGATTTAATTTCCCTTCTGCCATATCTGATACAACTTTCTATTTGTAGGAGGTGAGTTACGTTTACTAAAATAATAATAATAATAATAATAATAATAATAATAATAATAATAATAATAATAATAATAATAATAATAATAATAATAATAAAATAATATATAGTAACGATACTCTTGTTATATTTGAGAAACACACTACTACGATATCATATATACTAAACAAAGGATAATGTAAATATAAATCCAATTTATATGAAGTATTAAAGATGATTCAAACCGATATCTGCTACAAAATTTTCAAAAATACTTCTTGTAATTTTCTTGACTCTAGTTGTCAACCCGTTATATCTTCTACTTATTCTTTATTGTAACAAATTCTTGAAGAATACTTCGTATAGTTTTCTTGACTCTAATTGTTAACATGTTTCGTCTTTTACTTATTCTTCACTTCAACAAAAAGTAAATATGTTGATGATTGTAATTGATGAACATGTTCAATATCCTTCTTTTAAAACATATTTCACGTCTCTTCTTAAGACTAATGCGTCTATCTACCATGTATAACAACCAAAAAATATGTGTACTGACGGGATTAACATAGCATATGAAAGTGTAAGGTGGTGTTTGTTTTTTCAGAGGTAAAATGTCTGCAGTCTGCGGACCATGTCTGCGAAGCTCTTTTGGAGAAGAGGTGGACCAAACCTCTGCAAGAAGAGGTTTTGAGGGTGTTTGTTTTTCAATTTTTCAAAACCTCTTCCCCAAGAACCCCAACCCTAACCCCACCATCCCTGCGGCTGTTCACCCAACCCCACACCGTCCCACGGCTCGAATTGAGGCCACCGGCTGAACATCTCCGATCGACCCTAGGGTTCGATCGCACGACGGGAAGAAGACATCTCCGATCGAATTGAGGCCACCGGCTGAACATCTCCGAACGAACACATCTCCGATCGGGAAGAAGAGAAAGATCGGGAAGGGAGGAGAAACCCTCACGGCGGCGAGGAGAAACCCTAGGGTTCGATCGAACGACGGCGAGGCCCTAGGGTTCGATCGCACGACGGCGGTGGCTTGAGGTGCTGTCACACCCCCAAATTCCCACTCGCGGTGTCAGTCCACGTGGGTGTGACGTGGCCAGGATCATAGCTCTTGGTCATATAGAACGACTTCTATATGAGTTATACAATCACACAGTTTGTGAAATTAGACAGATTCATAAAAGTATGCAGCGGAAAATGTTAAACATCATAGTACATAAGTTGCAGCGGAAAATAATTGTTCAAGACACTACATAATAAATTGTTTTCAACTCATAACAAATGCACACAACGCCTAAGATACGAGTCTATATGCAGGCCAGACTCCTTAAGGCTTCCTTGTGTGTATCCTAGCGTAAGCTCCATCAGTTACCTGAGAATACATGCGAAAAGTGTCAACTAAAAAGTTGGTGAGTTCACAGGTTTAGACGGACACAAATAGTAAACAGATATATACTGGGCATGTTAAGTTTAGTTGTTGGATCCACGATCCGTGAGTGTGTCATGTCATCTTACCGAAACTAGACTGTTTCCATTTGCCTCCGCGAGTCATCGCTGAACTCGCCATTCACATCGATTATTACACTCGTTATGACCTCCGGTCAAAGTTGTTGCCGAGTGGGGCTAGTCAAACCCAGTAGTACTACGTAATAACGACTCGTTCGTAACAATTAACGGTAAGGATAAGTGAGGGCTTTATGCGATAATAGTTACACTAAAAAAGAAACGGTTTCACAACATGCCAGTCTTATATCTAAAACAGTTGCAGTATATTCTCACCCCAATAGTTTAGCAAATCAGTTAAGAGTAAAAGTGGGGCCGTAAACTCACCTGAGTCTAGATATGCGTTAGCTCAAAAGAGTACGTGTAGCTCGCCGGCTAGTAGTCACCTATATCACATAGGTACTATGAGTTTGTGTTCACAAGTGTGGGTCTCACCGGACCGTGTTAGTGTTCAACAACACTAAGTGGTTATGTAGGTCGAGTTGACCGTGTTTGACCGTGTCGATCGTGTTTGACCTAACGACCCGTTGGTGACGGTTTGGATCAAGTGTTCGTGTATCGTGCGGTTTTAGTGTCGTGTGAAGTGTACGGATACCAAAATCGTTCCCATGAGGAAACTTACCATTTATGGTAAGTTTCTATTTTGGGAAAGTTTCCATGTTTGGCAAGTTATGCATAAAATCATATTCCGATTATTCTAACATGCATATTTATCCTAAATGAGCATGTTATCACATAGCACATAGATACACATAGCCGGTTTAGCATAGTTTGCGCGTAAAAGTTTCCATTTATGGAAAGGTACTAAAATAAGCATATTTTCACAAATTTAACAATCAACATCGCTTATTATCATCATATTAGTCCTAACTAGTCTATCAATCATGCTCGTTACAACTAACATGTGACAATTTATAGAATTTACAAATAAAGTTACTATATTTAGTAATTTATAGAAATAACTCCAAATCAAGTTTCCCAATACATTTCTCTTCCAATAACATCATATAATCACTAAATGAACATGTTAGACTCAAAGCATTATCATACATTTTACCCATTTGTAATCTTGCAACAAAAAGTTACTATTTATAGTAACTTTGATAGAAATCATCCTTTTGACTATTCTAGACATTCCTATGCATCAAGTATCCATCACAATAGTTTCTAATCATCATTTTAAGCATAACATATAGATCTAAACACATGTATGTTACCATTTCATCAAGATTCACCAATATGTAACATAAAAGTTACTATTTATGGCAACAATCATTCAAATGACCATTCTTGACATAATCAACCATCCTAAATTATGTAGAACATCCTCAATAACACATCTAGCAACATTTCAAGATCAAAAATCATCAAATAACTCATGGATCGTGCATGCATGTGGATTAAAGTAACCATTTACTAACAAAATCAATAAATCTCTATTACATCCTAACAATTTCATCATAGTTCATCACCATAACACCAAATCAGTAGCAAATAAATATAATAACAGATGATTATCATACAAAATTCGTGACAATGGTGGTGGTGGTGATGCATGTGGCCTAAATGGCTTGCATGAGTGTTTGTGAGAGTTTTTAAACAAGATTGACCATAGGAACTACCTAATAACTCCTTGGATTGCAGAGATGAGACTTTGAGCAGGTTGGAATGGCCTCCACAGTAGCTTCAACTCGTGCAAGGTGATGGTTGGTGCTTCCTTGTTCACTTCAAGCTCCCAAATGCCTCCAATGGGTTCTCTAAGGCCTCCAAATGGCCTTCCAGAGGTTTGAAGATGATTTGCAGGTGACAATGGCGAAGAGTAATCGCTGGTAACTCGGGAGAATAGGTAGAGGATCAACAGAATGATTAACATTGGATTTATAAGATTTTCTGCGATTATAGGCCTGTCGCGTACCGCGACACCGTCCAAAAAGCATCTCCGCGTACCGCGGTGATTAAAATAATCATTCTGTTCCCGAAACACGCCGCGTACCGCGATGGTTGAAGATGATCGGTCGTCGCGTACCGCGACTTTTTTCGGAGAATTCAAATTCTCCCGCTTGAGCTTCGCGTACCGCGAAAGCCCAATTGTGTGCCCATCGCGTACCGCGATGGGTCTCGGCTGAGCCCAATAGGTCCAATTTCCTTGTTTTGAACCGAATCTTTCGTATTTCTCGAATACGATCATCGTTTCTCAACACATTGGCTTTGTTCTAACTAAATTAGGTTCACCGAACCTAAGTGCAGTGTTTTGTGTTACAGATTGATCAGTTCACCAACGTTCGTCATTCAAGACACGTGCGATTGTTGTGCGATAATTCCTCGAATTATCGGTGTGTTCAGACTGTTGTGCCACGTGTCACACTAAATGCATTTATTCTAGTGCCACGTATGAAATAATAGTAAACATTATTATTAAAATAATAGAGTTGCTGACCTGAAAATTACGAGGTGTCACATCATCCCCCAGTTATTGGGAATTTCGTCCCGAAATTCAGTTCACGTGCTGGTGTTGGTTTGTTCGGCGAATAGATGAGGGTATTTGTTCTTCATCTGATCCTCACGTTCCCAGGTGTATTCCGGTCCTCGTCGTGAGTTCCATCGAACTTTTACAATGGGTATCTTACTATGTTTCAACTTCTTGAGTTCCCGGTCCATAATTTCCACCGGTTCCTCTATGAAGTGTAGTTGTTCATCGATCTGGATTTCCTCTAAGGGAATTGTGAGAGTTTCGTCCGACAAACACTTCTTGAGATTTGAAACGTGAAACACGTTGTGTACGCTACTTAGTTCCTGTGGTAGTTGTAGTTCGTAGGCCACCGGGCCTATCCGTCTAGTGATCTCGAAAGGTCCAATGTAACGAGGGTTTAGTTTTCCTCGTTTCCCGAATCGAATCACTCCCTTCCAAGGCGAGACTTTAAGTAGTACTCGGTCTCCCGCTTGGAATTCTAAAGGTTTGCGCCTTTTGTCGGCATAGCTCTTCTGTCGATCCCGAGCTGCTGCCATTCTGTTGCGTATTTGCACGATCTTTTCAGTTGTTTCATGCACAAGTTCGGGTCCGGTCAGTTGGCTTTCCCCAACTTCCGCCCAACAGAGTGGTGATCTGCATTTACGCCCGTAAAGTGCTTCAAACGGTGCAGCTCCAATGCTAGTGTGGTAGCTGTTATTGTACGAGAACTCCACTAAAGGTAAGTGAGTCTCCCAGCTGTTACCGAAATCAATTACACATGCCCGAAGCATGTCCTCCAAAGTTTGGATGGTTCGTTCACTCTGACCATCCGTCTGTGGGTGATAAGCAGTACTCATATCCAACCTCGTCCCGAGTGCCTTGTGTAAGGACTTCCAAAAGTGAGCCGTGAAACGACTGTCTTGGTCTGATATTATGGAGATCGGGACTCCGTGTCTGGATACGATTTCTTTCAAGTAGATTCGAGTCAACTTTTCCAATTTATCCGTTTCTTTGATCGGCAGGAAGTGTGCCGATTTCGTAAGTCGGTCTACGATAACCCAGATGGTATCGCAGCCACTTGTTGTCTTTGGCAGCTTTGTGATAAAATCCATGGAAATCTGCTCCCATTTCCATACTGGAATTTCTGGCTGTTGGAGTAATCCCGAAGGCTTCTGGTATTCTACCTTGACCTTTGAGCAAGTCAGACACTTACTCACATACGTTGCGATTTCTGACTTCATGTTAGGCCACCAATAAGTTGCCTTTAGGTCATGACACAGAGCCTGGATGTACTGAGTATCGGCTCTTATGAGCTTCATCCATTACTACCTTCCTTAAGTCTCCGAGCTCATCTGTTTTTCCATCTCCGTCGTCCTTCTGTTTCATCTGTTTTCCATCCCTCTCATGGCCTCGAGAGTGAGGTTTTCGGTTTTCAATGCTTCTTGTTGTGCGATCCGAATTTGATTTGGTAGCTCGGAGTGAATGGTGAGTTGTAGTGCGCGCACGCGTTTGGTTGTTTCCTTCCGGCTTAGCGCGTCGGCGACTACATTGGCCTTACCGGGATGATAAATGATTGCACAATCATAATCACCTATCAGTTCAACCCATCTGCGTTGTCTCATGTTCAGCTCCTTTTGGTCGAAAATGTGCTGTAGGCTCTTATGATCAGTAAATATTGTGCACTTGGTGCCATACAGATAATGTCGCCAGATCTTTAGTGCGAACACTACGGCTCCCAACTCTAAGTCGTGAGTTGTGTAGTTCTTTTCATGCACCTTCAATTGTCGTGACGCATAAGCTATAACTTTCTCACGTTGCATCAGCACACAACCGAGTCCTTGCTTTGATGCGTCACAGTACACCACAAAATCCTCGCACCCATCTGGTAGTGATAAGATCGGTGCACTGCACAATTTCTGCTTCAACAGATTGAAAGCAGCGTCTTGCTTTTCTCCCCATTCGAATTTCTTGTCTTTGTGTGTAAGGGAAGTCAACGATTGCGCGATCTTCGAGAATCCCTCGATAAACCGCCTGTAGTACCCGGCCAATCCTAAGAACTGTCGCACCTCAGTTGGAGTCTTAGGCGCTGCCCAATTCTTGATTGCCTCGATTTTGGCTGGGTCTACATGTATCCCTTTCTCGTTTACTACGTGTCCAAGGAACTGAACTTCGCGAATCCAGAAATCACATTTGGAGAATTTCGCGTATAGTTGTTCCTTCTTTAGTAGTTCTAAGACACGTCTCAAGTGATCGGCATGTTCTTCCTGAGTCTTCGAGTAGATCAAGATGTCATCTATGAATACGATTACGAACTTGTCGAGATACGGTTTACACACCCGATTCATGAGATCCATAAATACGGCCGGTGCGTTAGTCAACCCAAATGGCATGACCAGGAATTCGTAATGTCCGTACCGCGTCCTGAATGCGGTCTTTGGTATATCGTCCTCTTGTATCCTGAGTTGATGGTAACCCGATCTCAGATCGATTTTCGAATAGAAGCTTGACCCTTGCAACTGGTCAAACAGATCGTCTATTCGAGGCAGAGGGTATCGGTTCTTGATCGTTACCTTGTTCAATTCTCGGTAATCTATGCACATACGGAATGAACCGTCTTTCTTTTTCACAAACAAGACCGGAGCTCCCCATGGTGAGAAACTCGGTCTAATGAATCCCTTATCTAATAACTCTTGCAGTTGATTAGATAGTTCCTGCATTTCAGTAGGAGCCAGCCGATATGGTGCCTTGGCTATCGGTGCTGCTCCTGGCGTTAGATCTATCTGAAACTCCACTTGCCGTGCCGGTGGTAGTCCCGGTAGATCGTCAGGAAAGACTTCTGAATAATCGCGAACAACAGCAATGTCTTCAATCTTTCGTTCCTTCTTTGGTTGTTCGGAAATAAGAGCCAGGATAGCCGTGTATCCTTTCTTTAGATATTTGCTAGCCTTCATGCATGACATGATGTTTAGTGGTATCCCGCGTCGTTCTCCTTGGATTGAGATCTGCTCACCACTCGGTAACGTAACTCGTACGACCTTTTCGTTGCATACGATCTCAGCATGGTTTGCAGATAACCAATCCATTCCAATCACCACGTCGAAGCTTCCGAGAGTTACTGGCATCAGGTCGATCACCAACTGATGGTCTGCCAGTGTCAGAGCGCATCCTTTGATGATGTGTTGTGTTTCGATGAGTTTTCCATCCGCTAACTCTACGGTATACTTATAATCTAGTGGTGTTGGTGTCATGTCAAGCAATTTGCTAAATTCACTAGAGATAAAACTCCTATCGGCACCGGTATCAAATAATATACTAGCGTAGACATTATTTAAAAGAAACGTACCGGTGACGACGTTCGGATCATCTTTGGCTTCACCGGATCCAATCACGAATGCCCGGCCCTTAGCCGGGTTGCCTCCTGCGTTTTTGTTTTGCGGACAGTCTCGGCGCATATGTCCGGGCTTGCCGCAAGTGAAGCACCCCTTTAATGTGTTATCCTTGTTGGGGTTAGGGTTGAGGTTTGATCGGCATTCCTTGGCCAGGTGTCCGTTCCTGCCACAGTTGCTGCACCGAACTCTTCGGCATGGGCCGTGATGGTGGTATGAGCAGTTGTTGCATTTGGGGTTGTTGCCCCGGTATCCTCCTTTGTCCTGATTGTTCGGTTGGGTGGCAGTGAAGACTTTTGCAGGTGTGGGTCGGTGTTGAGTTGGCTGTTGGGGGAAAAGGTTCGGTTGTTGTTGTTGGGCTCCCACTTCTTCTTGGGTTCTTGGGGTTTCAGGTGCTCACCCCTCTTTGGCAGTTTTCCCTGTGCTACTGCCTGATCAGTTAGTTTGTGGGCAAGTCGGATCAATGGTTGAATTGTGGTGTGATCGGAAGCAGTCACTATGCTCTGTATCTGCTCCGGCAATCCACTGATGAATTGCTCGATCTTTTTATACTCCGGCGTTACCATTGCCGGGCAAAGCTTGCATAATTCATGAAACCGAGTGCAGTATTTCTCGATTTCCGACCCTGCCATCTTGTGTACCCAGAATTCTTCCTCAAGCTTCCTGATCTCGTCACGAGGACAATATTCCTCATGCAGCATCCTGGTAAAGTTCTCCCATGGGATGGAGTTTGCAGTTTCCAGTCCGAGGGTCTGGACATGGGTATTCCACCAGGTGAGAGCTGGTCCCTCTAGAGTTCCTGTGGCGTATTTCACCCGGTTCTCATCCGAGCATTCAGCCATGGAGAAAACTGACTCCAGCTTCTCGATCCAACGAAGCAGTCCCACTGCTCCTTCAGTACCTTGAAACTTGTGGGGGTGACAGCTCAGGAAGGCTTTAAACGAACATCCCTTTGCCGCTCCCCCATGAGATCCTGTGCATCGTAGTTCAATGCAACGTGTTAGTGTCTAGGCTACCTATACTATGTTAGTCATGTTAGGCAAAAGTTAGTACCGTTGTTAGAGCCACTCGTCTCACTGGCGTGTCGGTTGGCTTCGTACTCTGCGAGTACCTTGTTGAATTTTCGTTCGACCATCATGTCGATCCGTGCCTTTTCGGCCTTGCGTTTGAGTCGGAGGGCATTGGTTCCTCTTCCCGACATGTTTTCTATATAGAGAGGTTAGAGTGTTAGTCATCAGATGCTAAGTGTTAGCCGAAGTTAGGATTGTTGTCATGTCAAATGTCAAGTTAGCTATCATAACAAAGCTTCAAATAACAGTAGTAATAATAAAGCAGATAATAATAATAAAGCATAATTTCCATTAATATCAATCTTGAAGTACAATAATTTGAAAAGAAAGTACAATGCGAGTTCTCCGAGCACATCCCGCTCGTCTAGGCTAAATAAGATAAAAGGAAAAACAGTACAAAATAAGGAAAAATCTACTAATCCGAGTCCATGGAGACATGGGAGATGTTACTAGCTGCGTCCCCATCATCGTCATCGTCCTCCTCCGGATCCTCGTCGGGATCCTCGTCGAACTCCCCTTCCTCGAGATCTTCGGCCTCGAACTGTGGCCCGTCATCCTCAGCTGGCGGCTCCTCAACAAACTGTGCCGCCCATGCGTTAAGCATGGCGTCACTTGCCTGTACCATAGCCTGAGTTTCGGATATATCTGTCCGATTCTCGGTAATACGCCCGTCATGCTCCTGCATGACATCAACTATCTGGCCATGCTGGGACATGAGCTGAGCCACTTGGAGACGTAGTGTCTCCACCGTCTCCTCTAGCCGATCCTTCTCCTCCTCCAGCCTGTCACTTCGCCTTTCCAGGCGATCGTTCTTCTCGCGAAGAACACGAACCTCGTCGGACAGCTCGGCGTTTCTCCGAAGCTCCCGCCGGGTTACAGCAACATGAGCCGCGAAGGCTCTCTCCATCGGCATCCCAAGTGCCGGTAGTCGTGGTCCCTCAGAGGTATCACCTCTGTACCGCGGGGTAGGTACCCGCTCAGCCACTATCCACTGTAGTAGGAGGCTAGGCAGCCACCCCCAGTAGCGCTCCCGTGCTAACATCTGGGTCCTCCTCTCCATCTCTGCATCTACCTGAGCTACTATGCTGTCGATCCTACGTCGACTATCCTCGGTCAAATCGTCAACGGCTGGGCGTTTGCCCGGGTTCCTGTTAGCGTTCCCGTTGTTGTCAGCCATCCTGTAAGTTTTCAGGTTAGTACATAATAGTTCAATAGAAGAATTAACATCAGGGTGCGAATTCTAGTGTAGTGTCTATTGTAGAGCAGTGGCTATAGTCTAAGTTTACTAAATGCAAACCTAGTTCCCTATAACCAAGGCTCTGATACCAGTCTGTCACACCCCCAAATTCCCACTCGCGGTGTCAGTCCACGTGGGTGTGACGTGGCCAGGATCATAGCTCTTGGTCATATAGAACGACTTCTATATGAGTTATACAATCACACAGTTTGTGAAATTAGACAGATTCATAAAAGTATGCAGCGGAAAATGTTAAACATCATAGTACATAAGTTGCAGCGGAAAATAATTGTTCAAGACACTACATAATAAATTGTTTTCAACTCATAACAAATGCACACAACGCCTAAGATACGAGTCTATATGCAGGCCAGACTCCTTAAGGCTTCCTTGTGTGTATCCTAGCGTAAGCTCCATCAGTTACCTGAGAATACATGCGAAAAGTGTCAACTAAAAAGTTGGTGAGTTCACAGGTTTAGACGGACACAAATAGTAAACAGATATATACTGGGCATGTTAAGTTTAGTTGTTGGATCCACGATCCGTGAGTGTGTCATGTCATCTTACCGAAACTAGACTGTTTCCATTTGCCTCCGCGAGTCATCGCTGAACTCGCCATTCACATCGATTATTACACTCGTTATGACCTCCGGTCAAAGTTGTTGCCGAGTGGGGCTAGTCAAACCCAGTAGTACTACGTAATAACGACTCGTTCGTAACAATTAACGGTAAGGATAAGTGAGGGCTTTATGCGATAATAGTTACACTAAAAAGAAACGGTTTCACAACATGCCAGTCTTATATCTAAAACAGTTGCAGTATATTCTCACCCCAATAGTTTAGCAAATCAGTTAAGAGTAAAAGTGGGGCCGTAAACTCACCTGAGTCTAGATATGCGTTAGCTCAAAAGAGTACGTGTAGCTCGCCGGCTAGTAGTCACCTATATCACATAGGTACTATGAGTTTGTGTTCACAAGTGTGGGTCTCACCGGACCGTGTTAGTGTTCAACAACACTAAGTGGTTATGTAGGTCGAGTTGACCGTGTTTGACCGTGTCGATCGTGTTTGACCTAACGACCCGTTGGTGACGGTTTGGATCAAGTGTTCGTGTATCGTGCGGTTTTAGTGTCGTGTGAAGTGTACGGATACCAAAATCGTTCCCATGAGGAAACTTACCATTTATGGTAAGTTTCTATTTTGGGAAAGTTTCCATGTTTGGCAAGTTATGCATAAAATCATATTCCGATTATTCTAACATGCATATTTATCCTAAATGAGCATGTTATCACATAGCACATAGATACACATAGCCGGTTTAGCATAGTTTGCGCGTAAAAGTTTCCATTTATGGAAAGGTACTAAAATAAGCATATTTTCACAAATTTAACAATCAACATCGCTTATTATCATCATATTAGTCCTAACTAGTCTATCAATCATGCTCGTTACAACTAACATGTGACAATTTATAGAATTTACAAATAAAGTTACTATATTTAGTAATTTATAGAAATAACTCCAAATCAAGTTTCCCAATACATTTCTCTTCCAATAACATCATATAATCACTAAATGAACATGTTAGACTCAAAGCATTATCATACATTTTACCCATTTGTAATCTTGCAACAAAAAGTTACTATTTATAGTAACTTTGATAGAAATCATCCTTTTGACTATTCTAGACATTCCTATGCATCAAGTATCCATCACAATAGTTTCTAATCATCATTTTAAGCATAACATATAGATCTAAACACATGTATGTTACCATTTCATCAAGATTCACCAATATGTAACATAAAAGTTACTATTTATGGCAACAATCATTCAAATGACCATTCTTGACATAATCAACCATCCTAAATTATGTAGAACATCCTCAATAACACATCTAGCAACATTTCAAGATCAAAAATCATCAAATAACTCATGGATCGTGCATGCATGTGGATTAAAGTAACCATTTACTAACAAAATCAATAAATCTCTATTACATCCTAACAATTTCATCATAGTTCATCACCATAACACCAAATCAGTAGCAAATAAATATAATAACAGATGATTATCATACAAAATTCGTGACAATGGTGGTGGTGGTGATGCATGTGGCCTAAATGGCTTGCATGAGTGTTTGTGAGAGTTTTTAAACAAGATTGACCATAGGAACTACCTAATAACTCCTTGGATTGCAGAGATGAGACTTTGAGCAGGTTGGAATGGCCTCCACAGTAGCTTCAACTCGTGCAAGGTGATGGTTGGTGCTTCCTTGTTCACTTCAAGCTCCCAAATGCCTCCAATGGGTTCTCTAAGGCCTCCAAATGGCCTTCCAGAGGTTTGAAGATGATTTGCAGGTGACAATGGCGAAGAGTAATCGCTGGTAACTCGGGAGAATAGGTAGAGGATCAACAGAATGATTAACATTGGATTTATAAGATTTTCTGCGATTATAGGCCTGTCGCGTACCGCGACACCGTCCAAAAAGCATCTCCGCGTACCGCGGTGATTAAAATAATCATTCTGTTCCCGAAACACGCCGCGTACCGCGATGGTTGAAGATGATCGGTCGTCGCGTACCGCGACTTTTTTCGGAGAATTCAAATTCTCCCGCTTGAGCTTCGCGTACCGCGAAAGCCCAATTGTGTGCCCATCGCGTACCGCGATGGGTCTCGGCTGAGCCCAATAGGTCCAATTTCCTTGTTTTGAACCGAATCTTTCGTATTTCTCGAATACGATCATCGTTTCTCAACACATTGGCTTTGTTCTAACTAAATTAGGTTCACCGAACCTAAGTGCAGTGTTTTGTGTTACAGATTGATCAGTTCACCAACGTTCGTCATTCAAGACACGTGCGATTGTTGTGCGATAATTCCTCGAATTATCGGTGTGTTCAGACTGTTGTGCCACGTGTCACACTAAATGCATTTATTCTAGTGCCACGTATGAAATAATAGTAAACATTATTATTAAAATAATAGAGTTGCTGACCTGGAAATTACGAGGTGTCACAGGTGCAGTCACGACAGCGGTGGGTTGAGGTCTTCTCACGGCGGCGGTGGGTTGAGGTGGCCTCACGGCGGCGGTGGGTTGAGGTGGCCTCACGGCGACAGTTGCGGTGGAGGAGGAGCCATGGTCGGGAATGGGTTTGAGGAGACGTGAAGACTGAAGAGGATAACCTCTTCTTGGAGAAGACTTTGATCCATGTCTGCGCCAAGAAGAGGCCGCGCAGAGCTTTTTTAATGAAACGTCTTCGAGAAAACAAACAGCCTAACCTCTTCCCGCGTCTGCGCGGCGCAGACATAAGAGGTTAGAAGAGGTTAGAAGAGCTTTTTAACAAAAAAACAAACACCACCTAAGTGAAACGAGAGCTTGGAGAGTAAAAAAAATGGAAATTTTCCAAAGTGTGTTAAATTACATGTAGTGTTTCAATGTCGAACATGACATCCAGTGACGGAGCTTGAAAAAAGGTTTTGAGGGGCTGAAAGATTTTTAAGAAGAAAGCGGAGGGGGCCGAAAGATTTTTAGGATGAAAACGGAAGTGGCCGAAGGATTTTTAAGAAGAAAACGAAGGGAACCAAATGATTTTCAAGAAGAAAACGAAGGGAACCGAATGATTTTCCGACAAAATATTACTATATTGACCCTTCTGAGCGAAAAGACAGGGGAGGGGCCGGGGCACCCCCGGGCCCCATCTATCCTTCGTCCCTGATGACATTAAGTGTCCTGTATTTATAATACAAGACGGTGATACCAATAGTCTTGACTTAATACACATAATCAATACACGTAACGATAAAAAGTCTTGATTTAAATCATAGATTAATTGAGAGTAATATGAAGAGTTTTGGTTTAATTCATAGTAAATTTGAGAGTTACTAATTCTAAAATTTCCAAACACTATGAAGATATATTAAGTAATATTTTATCACCAACGTTGAATTTTAACGATTTTTTCTTCGATTTATATAACATTATGTCGTTCTTGTACTGCTTTTTAGTCTTTTTGAAATTTGTAGGACTTTTTAAAAAATATTCTGGGACTTAAAAATGCAATTCCTAAAGGGACCATTATGTAGGTGACTAACATAGTCACCATCTCTTTAACCATGAATCAGATTACATAAAATCATCTCATAGACAATTCTATTTATTCGTCCATTGAATATAAGATAGTATGAGCTTGATAGAATACGGTCTCAATTAGTAGGTTCTATAGAAACTTAGAAATCGTTATTGATAACATATGCTATCTTTAGACATGTCTAGACTATAGACCAAATATTACAACCCTCCCACTAGCTCCCACTCTAATAAATAAAAGAATCGCCCAATGTGGTTTCAAATATCTCCTCATTTCCAAAGGATTATGTGAACCAAAAGTCACTAAGGCTATGTTTAATACCTCCATCGCCCAACCCGCGGGAAAGCACCATCCGTCAAGGCCTGGCGGGCCCACCGCCTCCTACCCTGGCGGTGCCCATCTCAACCCCACAGTGGCCCCCGTGCCCCGTGAAGCCTCCCCTCTTCTCATTGGCCAATTTTTAAAAAGGGGCCCACATTTAAAATCAAACCGTTTGAGTGGTGATGATGTGGCACAATGAGGAATGTTTTTCAGTGAGGTGACCACTGTGGAGTTTTAAGGTTTTCAATAAGATGATGATGTGACAGAAAATTTCAATGGGGTGGGTACTAAATATGGCCTAAGGGGTTGTTTGACAACCTCTTAATAGTTATTAAGAAATTATCCCTTAATGGTTCGTAACCTCTTAATGATTAAGATGTAACCTTAACTTTGAATGGTTAACAAACTATTTCTTAATATTACCTTTTAGCTATTCAGACTTAAGGATACATATAAACTATTAAAAGATAGCCTTTTTAATGATCATTAAGCTAGAGGTTATCAAACAACCCCTAAAGATTTAATTTTTTTTAGCAATAACATTACTTTTACTTGTACTCTTAAACTATTCCAAACTAATTATATATTTGTATGTTTGAACATGTGACCTCCTCTCTAAGATAAAACCTCTACTAAATAGAGTAGTCTTTGAATTGAAGATTGAGGTTTAATACAGGAGAAAATAGAGTACAAAAAGTATATCATTAGGAATGATAATTATAAGCTATTACGTATGTTGTCATGATTGAGCAATCATATAATATACACGAGATTATTGGTTGAAATGGCAAAGGGTTTTGCATGTTGGATTGATATTTACCTGATTTCATGAATACATCCATGATTGAAAAAATTAGAGGCTGGTATTATTTTCTAAAGGAAATAGAAAAAAATTAATTATATTGTGGGAGTGTTTTTCAACCATATAATCAATCACTTTTTAACAAACGAGTTACTTAATTAACCCAATATAAAAGTTGAGTCTTTTTCCGTGAATAATTTTTTTACTTCGGTAAAAAAATATGATATGTAAATTGTAAAAAATATAAAAATATGGTAATTTATCTCTATATACATAAGTTACTACTAAATCATAATTACTGTTAATTAACCAATGATAATCGTAAATGATATAAACAAAGAATATCAGAAAGTACAATACTTAGTGATGTTACTTTATAACAAAAGCCATCTTTATTAATCAGTTTGATTACCCTATTTACAACTATAAAGTTTTTTACAACTATAAAGTTTTTTACCACCATAAAGTTTTTTACCACCATAAAGTTTGTCTAAATTTTTCAGGCGTATCCTTATTAAAAACTTTATACTAATGTGAAGTAAAGTTGAAACAAAAAACATAGAAGATGTAATTATTTGAAAAAAAAAACCCTTAACAAAATTTTTTTGTTGATAATATGAGTGAACTTTTCATTTTTTTTAGATAAATAATAAAATAAATAAGCTATATGATGACCCGATTGGTTAAGGTCTCAAAATTTGAGAACCTAGATAAATTAAGTGAAGTATGCACCGAGGAAACCCACACTTAGAAAATTTCCTATTTATCCACAAGCAATCTACCTATTATAATAAAGGAATATTTTTAGAAGAACACGTGTTACGTTCTAGTGAGATTTAAAACTTTTTTCTCGTCTTTCTCTCTTAATAAATACTAATAATCTTTACTAATTAAATTATATAATTAATATCAAAAATATAAATTTTCTTATAACAATTTACTAATATATTTAATTTAATAAACTATAAGAATATTTTAATTATATCTTATACTAAAATATAATTTTATAGTTATAAAATATTTATTATTATTTGATATTAATGATTTATATTTTTTAATAATTTAATCCGTGTAATACACTAGTTTATAGGCTAGTTGCTTATATTTTTTTAACAGCTAACATCATGTACCACTGTTTAAATGAGTATATTAACATCACCTTCTATAAGAAAACCTACACTTGAAAAACCCCTTAGCTCAATCTAGAGCATTTTTTTGCTCCAGCCGAGATTCAAACCCAAAACCTCACATTCAAGAAGTCAAGAGGGTACTATTAGACTATAACCCGTTTGATAGTTGCTTATATATAAACTCGAACCCAAAATATTAGTAAAATAAGTTAATTGAGTATAACTACGCTAAAAACATTATTTTATTAATGTGGGAGACTATTTTAAATTTCTAATAAATCTACTACATGCCCTATATATGATGGGTACCTCTCTCTCCTTTCGATTTCATGGCCTTCTCATCCCCTTAACAATCGATCTTAAAACGCACTCGAAACCATTGTGCGTGTTTTTATGATCATCTCTTCCTCCAATTTTGACGCCCCCAATCCCCGTGATCGTCCTCGATCTCTGCAACATATCGACTCCATTTCACGTCACTGACCTGTTTCACTCTGTTTTTACAACGATTAATTCGCTTAATCTTCTTCCAATTTGTGATTCGATCGGATTTTCAGTACTTTGAATAAATCTGAAAAATTATGGATTCTTACGGTTTTATTGACGACATTCAAGTGGAGAAGGCCAATGCGCTTGCCAGATACAAGCGGTTTCATAACATTTCAAAAATTTTTAGGCTGATAGAAGTTTTCATCGGTGTTGTATTGATTTCATGGACGTCTACTCGGCTTCCTACGGTTTTTAAAGCATCCGGCGATTATCTGTACGTATGTTCGTCTTACGTGTTGAATCAACACGTCGTTTTTCTGATCGGGAACACGATTGTTGTTGTTTGTTACGTGCTCTCCGGTCACACCGATGCCGAAAACGAAACCGCCAGTCCAGAAATCATAGAAAATAACCACTTTAGATCGAGAAGTGAAGCGGTTTTAAACATTGAACCTGTACGGCAGCCAGTGCCGGAGACGAAGCAGGCAGTTATGAAAACCGACTCGGAGATGCCGGCAGAAATAGCTATTAAACAGGAGGCGGAGCAGATCGAGAGATTTCAGAGAACACGATCGGCGAAGTTGAGGCGGGAGATGCCAGTGAAGCCTCGTGTAGAATTGAGGAGGTCAGTGACCGAGAGAAGGAGACGTGTAGTCACCGCCGGTGTCGGAAATTCTACGCCGGCGTCGTTTGAGACGGTGGAAAGTCTGAGCAATGAAGAATTCCGGCTTGCTGTGGAGGCATTCATTTCAAAGCAGCAGAGTTTTCTTAAGCAGCAGACATTGGTTGAATAATCATCTAATTAATAATAAATATTATTAATTATTGTTGTTGTTGATAATAAATATTAAATATTATTGTTGTTGTTGATAAGTGATTTTTATTAATAAGAATATAATATTATTATCTAATCATCCGTACTTGCTAGATTCTCTCTTGTTATGATGCTGAAAATGATACTTATTATCACATCAAACCCTTCTATTCACATCTTCTATCTCCTATACGTTTATAATTATATATGAGTCGTATATAAATTCAATCATTATTTATTAGAATTTTTCAGTATTAATGATTGAACTTGTATACAACTCATATAGGCTTATACGTCTCGTTTGCAAGTTTAGTTTATGTCAAGATCTTGTTTTGAAACCTTTTTAAGATAGCTTAGTGGTAAGGGTGTTGGGTCTCAACCTTGAGGTCATGGTTTCTAGTCATGGGGGCGACATTTTCTCCACAAAGCCACCGACTAGGGTGCTTGCGCCCGCGGTTTACACGTTCTCTCCGGTTAGTCGGGTATTGGGGGGACCCGGGTTTACCACGCAAGTGGATTCCCCGGTCATCGAAAAAAAAGATATTGTTTTGAAGTCAAGGTTTATATAGAAAGTAGTTATTAACAATGTTGAGTTTTAGGATATGCTTAAGTTTAGTTCATCTTTTGTAAAGTTAGAGTCGAATTCAAGACTTTGAGAATAAGTTAGAAGTAGTATAAATAGAGGTCTAGTTTCTCGTTTTTTATTGTTATGTTTATTGAAGTATTGCATTGTATTCATTGAAGCACTTATTAATAACAGTTTCTCGTTTTCTAGTGGCGTTCTTATCACGGATTGACTCAAGTTGCATGCTTTGTACCCACTTAGCAAGTTCAACAAAGTTCTCCGCAAGTTTAGAGACATGGATGATGTTATTAGTTTGTTTAAAGTATCTATATGATAGATATATGCAAGAAAGCCAAAGAAAATGATGAATGATAATTCATGAAGACTCATTTTTTCTCCAACTAATGCTTAATTTGCTTTCAAATCATCAATCATGGCATTTAAAATTCTTCATTTTACGTCTACTATTTCTATTAGGACAACTATGTCTTTCTTTGGTTTGGAAGCCATTTTCGTTGCAAGTTCGAACATCCTTCTTGGACTTGGTCTTCCATTCGTTTCCTTCGTATCGAACCCAACTAGCTGTGGCTAGGTGAGGCAGTCATTGCGCGACAAATTCATCTTTGGTTTTTGAGAAGTGTTCATGCTAATTTTTTTTATGAAAGTGAATTTATCATGATGGCTATCATCAAATAAATATGTGAAAAAAAATTCGCGGTTAGGTTTTTTTTATATTTATATAAACTAGGTTTTTCCCGCCGCGCGTTGCGGTGGGTTATCACAATACAATCATGATAATGAGTATTATACATCATTTGCAAAAGTATAAGTTACATAGCAAAATCAAATTTTCATCACGAACTCTATACTAATTTTTCATTAAAAAATAAAATAATACAAAATCCATAAAAATATGTTACGAAAATAATAGGAAAAATTACTCACAAAATCTTTCTTATCGACAACCAATTGGCTGAAATAGAAAAAAACTAAAATCTCTAAACAAAAATCAATTTTTTATGAAACAAAATAAATCACCGTTATCTCCTCCAAACATCGCTGAAACCCTAGAAAAAACCACGTTTTGTCATTATAGTATTCATACTATTTAATAATATATATATATATATATGTAGTATATTTTTTTACTATTCATTTGGTTGGTTTTTAATATATACTAGGTTTAATCCCACCCGCGAGTTACGGCGGGTTATCACAGTGTACTCCCGAAAACGGGTGTTATATATCATTTGCAAAAGTATAAGTTACATAGCAAAATCAAATATCTAATCACAAACTGTATACAATTTTTCATAAAAACATAAATTATACAAAATCCTGACAAATATGTTACAAAAATATTAGCACAAAATTACTTACAAAATCTTTCTCACCGACAACCAATCGTTTGAATTTAAACAAAAACCCAAATCTTTAAACAAATCTCTCAAATTTAACAAAGACCAAAATTTCCAAGCAAATCTCTCAAATTTAGTATCCTCATCTCTGTTTACTGTTTTTGAAAGTCAAAAAAACTTCTGATGGTCCAAATCTAATTTATTAAAACGTAACCACATGAAACGGACACCCACGTTAAACCTGAATAAAAAAATTAGGTTTTGAATAAACAAATAAATTTTAATGCGGGTTAGTATGGACCACATGTTTATTTTCAATATTCCAAATAGACGGCCCAGATTAGGGTTTAAGGGTAAATAGTAATAATATTATTATTTAATTATTATTAATATTATATAAAAGTTGTAGTGACCAAATAAAAAAAAAACAAGCTTTATATTATATAAAAGTTTTAGTGGCCAAAATCGAAAAAACAAAACTTTATATTATATAAAAGTTTTCGTGGCCAAGATCGAAAAAACAAAAATTTAAAAGTTTTAGTGGCCAAAATAAAAAGAACATAACTTTATGTTATATAAAAGTTTTAGTGACAAAAATCGAAAAAAAAACTTTACTATTAAGTTTTAGTGGCCAAAATCGAAAAAATAAAACTTTATATTATATAAAAGTTTTAGTGGCCAAAATATAAAAAACAAAACTTTAAAAAGTTTTAGTGGCCAAAACCGAAAAAACAAAACAAAACTTTATATTATATAAAAATTTTAGTGGCAAAAATCGAAAAAACAAAACTTTAAAAGTTTTAGTGGCCAAAATCGAAAAAACAAAACTTTATATTATATAAAAGTTTAGTGACCAAAATGGAAAAAACAAAACTATACTAATATAAAAGTTTTAGTGACTAAAATCAAAAAAACAAACTTAAAATTTTTAGTGGCCAAAATAAAAAAAAAACGTAACTTTATATTATATAAAAGTTTTAGTGACCAAAATCGAAAAAACAAAACTTAACTATTAAGTTTTAGTGGCCAAAATCAAAAAAACAAAACTTATATTATATAAAAGTTTGAGTGGCCAAAATCGAAAAAACAAAACTTTAAAAAGTTTTAGGGGCCAAAATCGAAAAAACAAAACTTTATATTATATAAAAGTTTTAGTGGCAAAAATCGAAAAAACATAACTTTAAAAGTTTTGTGGCCAAAATTGAAAAACAAAACTTTATATTGTATAAAAGTTTTAGTGACCAAAATTGGAAAAACAAAACTTTACTTTTAGTGGCTAAAATTGAAAAACAAAACTTTTGTTATAAAAAACTTTTAGTGGCCAAAATCAAAAAAACAAAACTTTAAAAAGTTTTAGTGGCAAAAATCGAAAAAACAAAACTTTATACTATATAAAAGATTTAGTAGAAAAATCGAAAAAACAAAACTTTAAAAGTTTTAGTGACCAAAATCGAAAAAACAAAACTTTATATTATATGAAAGTTTTAACAACCAAAATCAAAAAACAAAACTTTACTATTCCTGTCAAGTTGGTTTTTATATATATATATATATATAGGGGCCGGTTAACGTACAAATGAAAATTAACGTGCTAAACGTAGGAAGCAATAGGGTCGCGCCATGTGTCATCAGGGTATGAGCATTATCGTCCATATAAAATTACAGACCACGTAATTACGTACCAATAATTACGTACCGTCATTTAACATGCATTATCAAAAGAACAACTGCATAATTACGTACCAATAATCACGTACCAAGCATAATAATTACGGACCACGTAAAAAAATCTTAAAAAAACTATAACAATACTATACTCAATTAAAGATAATAAAATTCTCAATTTTATGGTGTATTTTTTTAAAAAAATAATAAAGCATGTAAAAGTTATTTAATTTTTAAAAGTCGAGTGGAACTTGTTTTAACATAGAGAATGTGGTTGTTCCTATTTTGCCCTTCCAGTTATAGTTTACCCTTATTTTGTGGAGAAAGCTGTATAAAGTGGGGACCACCAGATTTTGTCCATTGATTAGTTTGATCAAATGGTCCACAATTCATCCTACGTTTAGCACGTTAAGGTTTACATGTATTTGATCCAGCTCCTATATATATATATATATATATATATATATATATCTCGATCCTGATCCTTATTGGTATCAGAGCCATGATTGAAGTGATATTATGTCTAAATATCTAATTAATTATTTGTAAATGTTATAATGGAAAAATTTATTGAAAAAAACGTCATATTTTGAAAATTTGGAACTATGCTGTGTTGGCAAGTCTTATCGGCTAGACGGTTGGATTAGCGTAAGGCTCCAAGATAGAGAGCAGCCGGACCACGTCTTGGGCTTTGGGGATGTTCCCTCAGTATAATCTGAATATTTCAAAATATTGATTAAGTTAATTCAAAAAATTTTATCATAAAACAAATACAAATAATGAATCAGATATCTAGATTTTTATCACGAAGAGATCATAGCTCAAATACTTCAGCTAATGATCAAGAGGAAGATTTAAACAACAATATGAATTCTTTAGAAATAAGTATTTCTCAAATTGAAAACAATTTATTAAATTGGAATATACCTAAACAAGATGTAAAAACTATATATAAAATAGGAACTTTTGATTTTTTAAAGATTACTCAATCAAAATGACTGAACAAACTATTCCTATAAATAAAGATCATCAAAATTTACAATTATTATCTAAAGAAGCTATATTTAACCATAGAAAGAATTATAAATTTTTACATATAGGATTAGTACAGGTAGCAATAAAACCTATGTTCAGATTAGGAATAGACGCTCCCATATTAACTATATTAAGAGATGCTAGACACACTACTTTCAATAATATTCATTATTAGCTATGGCTGAATCAAATATAGCCAATGGTCCAATATATTTTAATTGTTATCCTAATTTTTCTATAGGATTATTTGATCCAAACATTCTTGATACTTTAACTTTAACAATAAAAACAAGAAATTTAGAATTTAAAGAAAAACTAATGCTGCAGTCGTAATATATAGAGTTTATTATAAAACCATGACTACAACTATAGAACCAAGAACTAAATTATCATCTCCAAGAGATAAAACAATATTATTTGAAGCTAATACTATGCATGCTAAAGTTATTACTCCAAAAAGATTAAAATGGAATGAAATAACACACTCTTTAAATTGGAATTTACAAGATATAAATCCACCGAAACCAATAGATATAGATAATCAAACATCTAGTATAATAGAAAAATCTGATGGTTCAATAGAAATATCTTTTAATAATAATAATAAATTCGGCTAGATATTCAACATCAAGCAGTAGTAAAATAGTATAATAATTAAGAGGCCCGAGCCACTCGGTTGGCAAATCATCATACCCATAGTCCTTAACCATATTTACATTATCATAGCAGCGGAATTTAAGGTGATTACATAAAATATTATACAAACCTTAATAAACATTAATACATAGCCCATATCATTATTAGGTTTATAACATAGCCAGTCTATGCCAGGGGTAGTCTTCAACATATGCCATGAGCTCTCCTGGTCTCCTTTCTCAAAACTATTCAACCTGATATGCATGTAAAACAAGTCAGCTTTATGCTGGTGAGTTCTAAGTTCATTTCTTAGAAAAATCCTTATTCATTCATGTCATCATATGGCATAATTCATTCAATGCATAGCATACCTGCTCTCATATCATAATTTCATAACATACATTGCATCATAACATATTACATAACATACATATCATCATAACATAATTCATACGGGAAGGAACTTCACCGTCAACTGCTGACCTCTGAAGTCAAACAGGCTTGTGCAATCACAAGGCTCTTAAACTACCAACCCGCAGCTGGTAACTCATACATGTATAAGATTTCTTTAACACTATCAACGTGCAGCTGATAACTCAAGCATGCCTAAGATTTCTTTAACTGAACTGGCGACACACAGTCGACAGGCCTATGTTTCCACAGGACTCTTTAACCATCAATCGAATTGACGGCTCATACCGGTACAAGACTTCTTTACATACATCATAACATGGTTTAAATCATTTAAAACCATCATATCATAAACGGCTCCTTTCACGTCAGTAGTGTTCAAGTTTTGCCCAACCGCAGCCAGCAAAACCTCATTTCCTCCTTTCCTACTCAACCTCAGTTGAGTCCTTTAGAAAATCATTTCTTTTCTCACAGCAGTTGAGACTTTAAACATTCTTATATCTCAACTGAGATTCTTAAAATCATTTACTTTAAATCATTCTTTACCTATAAACATTCTTTACTTTAACATATTCTTTTATCTGACCGTAGTCAGGTAAAGCAATCATTTACATAAAATACTTTATCACATTGCATATCAGCCCAAAATGATAAAACATTTAAAAAGGGCTATAAGAACTCACCTGATATCTTACAATAGCAAGATTCCTCGTAAACTGGTACTAATGGTGTAATTCTTGCATTAGTTTACACTTAACAAGTTATTTATGTTTTAACCTACTGATTAGATCTTTCTGAACGTTCAATGTCAAAGACATTGTCTTGTAAGTCATCAAATAGTTAATGTTGTTGATTACCTCGCTAGACAGGTTCCTAGACAGATTAATGGCTTAGAAATGAAACATTCTTGTTATTGATTACCCTTATATCATGAAATATCACAAGTCGATCTATAAATAGGTTTAATAACCATGTTTAACATACTGATCTGCCTGTTATCATAAACATCAAATACTCGTTCAATGAGTATGTTAATGATTGTGATTAGTTTGAAACACTTAAATTTAACCTTTGCATTTCAAAGATTAGCCAAGCTAATCACATATATTGTCATAATCAAATGGATTAAACCTTATCTTCATAGTTGTGATTTCATGAAAATCGGGCATTACAACGATCAAAACAAGAATTAACCGTTAGAACATCGTGTTCTTCATTTCTAATCAATCCTAGCCATCATCTAGGCAATAATCAACAATCCTAACTATCTCATTACGTTCAAAATCAAGATCTAATCAATCAAAATCAAACTAGAAGGTTAAAACGAACCGTTACCTGATCTGACGAGTTTCTGCGGTAAAACGACGATCAGGACTTGAAAAATCGATCCATGGTGCGATTACGGCTTCAAACGGCTTTAATTTGGAGTTAGGAGGATGAAATCTTGATGTTCCTTCGTCTGGAGTTGTTTGGGAACGAATTTTGTAAATTTTGAGGCTTCCGACGCGATCTGATCGTTTTAAAAACATTTTTGACCGACTTAGTACGCCAGGCGTACCGCCTAGGCTCGCAGCCTGACGTAGGCGTACCGCCTACCTCCTCCTTTTTTCCGGATTTTTAAATTTTAAACTTCGTTTCGCGATTCCGGAAGCATACGAACTCCGTTTTGCGCACGGTTTTCGCCCACGTTCATCATTTTTTCACATACTATCAATCCCCAATAACCAAAGTTGCTAAATCCTCATGGATTTCAAGCACAACCAAATGTGCTCATGTCATAAGTGCCGAATTTTTCGTATGCAATCGTCACAGTTACATCAATAACCGAAATTTCGTACGTTTACTATTAAATTACTAACTTTTCGGTTGTTACAATATATACAAAGAAATAATTTAATAAGATCACAATCAATGAAAATAGCAGGAATAGATTATTCTAATTCTATACCTAAGGCTTTTTATGAACAACAAGAGATAATAAATCTGATAAGTCATATAATCCCAGTAAATCTGATATGGATTTTTTAAAAACAATTATGAGTGATACTAGAATTCAAAAGAAGGAATCCTCAAGTTAAATTTATGTTTCAGCATTAAAAGAATTTCATAAAAAATTAAAAAATATATAAAATAGAGTTTAGAAAAAACAAATCAATATTTAGAAGAAAATAAATATAATAATAAAATACAAAAATTTCATCATATGAATTTTAAATATTTTTACAAGATAAAATAAAAATTAATAAAGAACTTATAAAAATCTGTTCTACAAATATATCAAAATATACTTGTTAATATGTGATACAAAAATTCAGTGTAGAAATTCTCAAATGAGACTTCTTAAATTCTTAATAAAAGAATGTTATGAAAAATATATAAATATCAAATGAATTATTAAAAATATAATTATTTTAATAATGAATAGAAGAAGAAAAATATAGAAGATCGAGTAAATAAATATATTATTATACAAATCGTCAATTCCATTTAAGTGAAGAAATAGAATATCAATTTAAAAGGATAAGAATAATTTCTACTGAAATAACCAAATTCACTTGTTAAAATGAATAAAGAAATGATGAATTTTTAAGATGTGAAATATTAAATAAATATAATTTAGATAATCTAATATGGTATCACAAACATTTTAATCAAGAATCTAGATTACTACATAGAAAAGAATGGGAAAATTATATTTTAACAATAATGAAAATATTACTTTCTTTACTTGGTTACCTATATATTGTAAGAATAATAATATCAAATATCCTAATATAGAACAAATATCTGTTAATAATAAAATTACAAAAAATTATACATTAATAAAAACAATGAAGAATTAGTTAGTATTCATCCTCCTCATGAAAACATAAAAATTAAAAAGAAAGAAGAGAATATATAGGAGTACCTTTAGCAAATCTTAATGACGATATAAACAAAAAATTTAAATCCAATTTATTTGTCAGAATAATTATACAAATGAAAATTAAATACTATAGGGAGAACAATTAGAAAGAATGAAAATGAAAAACGGAATTAGAACAAACGAAAAAATTAAAGGAAAAGAAATTAAAATAGAAACCCTATATTTAACCTTTTACTATAGATTCCCCTATAATTTTAAATAAAAAAGAAAAAACTTTAAATCTAATGAAAGAACAATTAGAAACATTAGAAAAAATTAAAAAATTTAAGTCTAAATACTATAAATGATTGAGATGATGAATCTTATAATTCAGATTCCTCTTATAACAAATTAGAATCTCAATTTAATAATATGAAAAATGAAACAATAAATAAATTAAAGAATTTTACTTTAAAACCAGATACCAGGAATTGGTATTATAAACCAACTCCTCCTGATGTACAATTGAAGAAGGTAGTAATAGAGTTTATACTGCATATGATGGTAAATCTATATATGAATGGAATATAGACGGGCAATCTGAATTTCAATTTTAATATATTACAAGACATGACTATGGCATCTAATGCATATAAACAAATAGGAAATAATGAAATACAATTTTCAAAATGATTGTTTCTGGTTTTTC